>PVLD010026516.1:0-22070 GCA_004027595.1 Dinomys branickii | reverse complement strand
TTTTTTTTTGCGGTACTGGGGATCGAACTCAGGACCCTGCGCTTGCTAGGGGCGCTTATTCCACTGAGCTATATCCCCAGCCCATGTTTTCTCTATTTTACTGCAATTTTACAAACACACTGTTGTGCCATCCGATTACATCTTAAAGACAACCGAAGTGACAACCCATCTTACAGGAGAAGAAACAGAGTTTCTTGGAAAGGCCCAATGACTTGTGCGGAATCACACAGCTGGGAAGAGACATAGCTGGGGGATTTAAACCCACATCCTTTCTGCTAAAATATGCAGCTTCCTTTTCTCTTGCGCCTGAATTTGCAGCCAAAGGGAGGCCCAGTCACCATTTCGCCATTGCTAGGGCAGCAATTTGTCAGTCACTAAATGCCCTCGGGGAGGCAGTTGGCTTTTATGGTCCAAGACCAAGCTGGAAGAAAGAAGAGCAGGGGCTCTGAGCTCTTTGACAGGGGCCGGCTGAAGTCAGAGCAGCAGCCTGCTCCCTAGCTAGTTCTCTCAGAACATTCCAGGTGGGCTTTGGCTGCACAGCTGGGCTAATTGCCCAGCCTGGGAACAGCAAGAAAGACATTTACAAGTCCAACTGCTGTTGTCAAATATTTTCCCGTACCAGCTGGGCCAAATATCCTCAGCTTTTAAAAATCCCCTAGATACAGGGACTAATTTCTTTGTTTAATTGGTAGGTAGGGAGTTGTGACGAGAGGCAGTGTGGTTTTGGGTCCTGGCAAGTGCTGGGAACTGACTCGAGGGTGTCCCCATGTCCCTCCCTTCCTTCCAAGCTTTGTGCTTGTGCTTTCCACCAGCAGCTTCTTGCTGGGAAAAGTGACACTTTAATTCAAAGCAAGTGAAAAGGAGGCTACACTTGACTTAATGAGAAGTGACCAGGGAACACGCCAGATTAACCAAAGGAGATTGTAAAGTGCTGTGTAAATATCAACTGCAGGACCACTCGGAGTGGGCAGGCTTTGGAGCCAGTCTGCAAATGGCACCAGCTTCCCAAGGTAAGGCTGAGTTAGCAGATTTGCAGCCTGCTGCAATTAGGGACTTCCTATGCGCTGTCTGAGAGAGACAGGCTGTTTCTGGCATCAGCTTCCAATCCCTTTCTGGGACTAGGAGATGCTTTGTATTGGTGTACAGGAGGAGGACCCTAGTCACAAAAGGACAGAAGAAATTTTCGTCCAGGGAGAGCTTGTCAAGAGCCACTGTTTATGCTGAATGCTCTCACACACTGGTGATGAAAAGCACTGGGGTTTCAACTGTCAATCTTTAAACCCGGCTTCTATTCTTCATTACTTCATTGAACTTGGGTTTGCCACTTGATCACTCTGAGCCTCATGTTCATCTCGTATGAAAGGAGTTAATACCAGGTGTAGTGGTGTACACCTGTGATCTCAGTACTCTGGGAAGCTGAGGCAGAAGGATTGCAAGTTCAAAACCAGCCTGAGAAAATTTGTGACTTAGCAAGACTCTGTCTTAAAGTAAAAAATAAAATTAAAATAGGGCTGGAGATGTACCTCAGTATGAAGACCCTGATTCAATCCCTAGTACTGCAAAATAAATAACTAGAGTCAATAATCTACCTGAAGGGTTTGTAGGGAGAACCACAGAGCACTGGCCAGATAGTCTCTGTAGCAACTACCAACTCAAAAGCAGCCATAGATAATATGTAAGCAAATAGGCATGACCATGTGTCAATAAAACTTTATTTATAAAAATTGTCAGTCTGTGAGATTTGTCCAGTAGGCAGCTTATCTGATTCTTCTTTATTTCCTTGTCACTTTTCATCTGTAATAACTACTAGTGAATAGGCCTGATCTTTGGGTGTGAACATGAACTTCTCAAAGTCAGAATATGTTCCAGAGTTGCCCACATGTATCCCGTTTCCTCTAAATGGGGAAGTCAATGAACACCTCCTGATTGGATAAACATCATGGAAAGTTTCAGGGCAGTGAACTGGTTCAGAGTACAAGATTTAAAGTCACAGATATCCAGGTAAATTCCAGCAATTTAGGCCAAGTGATTTCCCTTCTCTCAATCCTAACATCCCAGTTATGCAAATGGATTATACAGAGTATCTATTTCACTGGGTTCTTAGGTGGCGTGAATGTGATAATGCATGTAAAATACATAAACATTAGCAGAAAAGACAAACTCTTCACTTAGAAACCTGATACTTCAGGTGCTCAGTAAATATTTATGGAAAGTTATTAATGAATCAGACAGGAAAATCTCATTTTCTGTGGGCTTCAATTTCCTCATCTGTACACTGGCAATAAGGTGGGTGATGGGACTGTCAACATTCTAGTGAGACAGTTCGCTTTGAGCAGTTGGTAAATTGCAACTTTTCTTGTAGGTCCACTTACAAGAATCATTTCTGGTATGCTCTGCCTCTTCATAGTCTTAGCTGCCTCCAAGTCTCAGTTTTCCCTCCCTTAATCCCTTCAGATGAGGCACTGCCGACATTTTGGGCCAGAGTTCTCTGCTGTGAGGGACTGGCCTTGAACTGTAGGATGCTGAGCAGCAGCTCTGGCCTCTGCCCACTAGATGCCAGCAGCACCCACTGCCTCTGTCCCTTGAGACAACCAAAAATATCTTCAAACATTGTTAGATGTCCTGTGGGGAGTAGAATGGGCCCCTCCTTGCTTAGAAGCCATGCCATCAGAATAAGCCTAACATATAGGGAGGCAAATTTTGGGAGAGGGAGCAAGAATCCTTTGGAGATGTCCAGAGCCATCTGTGCTACAGATACAGGGCAATTGATTACTCCAGTGCAGCAGAGTGTGACCTTGGACAAGGGGCTTCACTTCCGCCAGAATCCGTTTTCTCATGTATAGGTTGGGGTAAAATTTTCTGTGCCTCTGAGGATTGAAGGAGTACTTAATGAAGTAGTATAAGTGAATTGCTAGGCATACTGTAAATACCGAACAAATCATAAACACTTTTTATTGTGTTTTTGCACTGGTTGTGGTTAGGGGGGCTAGACAAAATGTCCCTTTTGCTCCTGGAATTTTAGAGTTGTTTTCAATGCTCAGAGCATAGCTTGAAAACTGGAAAGATATGGACTGGATTTGACCTTCACGCATGTTGTTTTTGGCTTTCAGTGTGATTAAACATGTTTGAATTCGTAGCATACATTTAAACACTGGGAGGTTTTGCTGAGAATTCCACATTTGGGCTTTCCTGGAATTATAGGTAATTGGTCAGTGCTGTAGTGACAGACCCACCTGGCAGTAAGCTGTCCACTGAAGCTGGTGGCTGTCCCCCTCTTTAGATGAAACGTGCTCTCCTGTCCCCACCCCCAAAGCCTCACAGAGCTTATTTCAGCATCCCTTAATGGCGGTTTCCTCTGGTGCCTGTAAATGTTTGAGTTTGCAACCTCTGTGTCTGGAATTCTTTTACAAGATCCTTGAATTGATTCTCATCCAGGTTTTTCAATTCTTTACTTAAAGCTGAGCCTCTTTCTCATCCTAGGAGGTAGGACTACTTCTGACTCCCACCCCTAACTCCAATGTCCCTTTGACTTTCTCTTGGCAAGGACCATCTAACTGTTAATATATTTTGGGGCGCTGTGCAGCTCTGAGGTTCTGGGACCCCCACCCTGTTATCAGTTCCCATTCTTCTGACCCACAGCCTCCCCCAGTCCAGTCTCCCCCAGCAAAACCAGAGCTGACAGCTTCTCAACAACCATTTATCAGACGCAGGGAAATAACAGCTTTTAACCACAGCTCTTATGCTTGAAGACTGTGATCAGATTCCGAACCATTTCCAGAAGTGCCCCTTGGGGCCCAGGAAAGACGTGGTTTCCATGATAACAACTCCTTGCTGTCTCCTGTCTCCAGTCTGTTAGAAGCAAAGTGGATCTTGCCACCCAATGGTGCTGGAGGAAATCTAACTACAAAAGCTGAACAGGAATGACATACACAGACATTGCCACCACCCTGATGGGGATCTGTAATCAAACACGGTTATCGGTGGTGGCAGCGATAGTGGAGAGCTTAGGGGCTCTGTTTGCTTCAGACACCTCTTCCAGGCTTACATGGGGCTTGTGTAGGACACGGAGAGACCGGAACTAGAAGTGAGAGAGAGACACACACAGGATGTTTCCTGACAGGATTCCAGCCTCTTCTTCAGACTGTCTGGGGTCTTAAGTACTTTCTTGGAAAGGATTAAAAACACAAAACAATAACAGCAAGAAAAAACTAAGCCAAAGAGAAACCAGAAAATCAAACTAGGAAAAGCCAGAGAGGTAGGGAGGGTGCTTCCTAGGCATACAAAGGATGATATATGCAAATTGCTTAGAGATCTCTAGTAATGAAAAAGCAGATCCATAGTATTGATAATATTTATTAGAGTTATTGGCTTGGCTCTGCTTGGAGGAGGCAAGGATAGCCGTTGTGAACATCTACTGAGTATTCATACAGGTTTATGCCCATGACCAGATTTAGTTCTCACAACCATCTTACCTGGAGATTGTTATTGCGGTTTTGGAGATAAAAAGAAGCTCAAAGTGGTTAAACAGTCTGCCCCAGGTTGCACAGCTCATTAGTGTTAGAATTTGAACCCACACAGAAGTCTTTGACTCCAAACATAAAAGAAAATAAAAGAAGAGGGAAATGCTAAATACCTGATTTAATCAAGGATTGCTATACGAGTGTGTTGAAATATCACACTATACTCCATTACCATATGAAATTATATGTTAATAAAAATAATAAAATCTATGATTACCTCTACCATACCACATTGTACCTTCTTTATTTAAGCCTGGGTGCAGAGAAATGTTAAGCCAATAGGTAAGAATCTAGAAACCATGAACTTATAAAAGCAGTGTGTATATCTACTTTACATACCATTTTATTCCTAGGGCTCAGGATAGTACCAGAAATATAGCAGGTGACCAATAAATATTGCTGGGTAAGTGAAAGGGAATGACTGATGTAAATGGCTATGTCTCTACAGGTGGACTTTCAGGCAAAGTAGCAAAATATATTTGTATTGTGATTGCCTATTTAATTTTCTTCCTTTGACTCTGATTTTGAATAACTCTCTGATGGTGTCTTTAAAAAATTGCTACAAACATAGGCTACCATAACAAAATACCAGAGACACAGTAGTTTAAATAGCACAGGTTTATGTTTTCACAGTCCTGGAGGTTGCACATCCAACATCAAGATAATGGCAGGTTTGCCTTCTTTTAGGCTTGCAGATGGCACCATCTCATGGTATATTCACTTGGTCATCTCTCTGCACATGCTTGTGTCTCTCCTCTCTTTCTGTACCTAATCTTTCACTCTTATAAGTGCACCAATAATAATACATTAAGACCCAGCCTGATGACTCTGTTTTAAACTCAACTGCCTTTTTGAAGACCCTATCTCCAATATAGACCTATTCTAAGTAGTGGAAGTTAGGGCTTCAACACATCAATCTGCAAAGGTATCTTACTCTGCTTTCTGCAGCTATAGCTGAATATTAAAGTTCAAACAATTTATAAAGAAAAGAAATTTTTTTAGCTTGTGGTTTGGGAGGCTTTGAAATCCAAGAGCATAGTGCTATCACCTGCTTGGCATCTGGTGAGAGCCTTCCTGCTGGGTGACGACACTGTGAAGGCAGTCACACAACAGAACAGAGCAAGCACGCCAATTTGTGTCCCTTTTTCTCTTCTTATCTGTCTCATTTACTGTTGATTTCTCAGAGCCTAGGACAAAGCTGGTGTGCAGTAAATATTCAGTAACTTCGTGGGCAATGAACACATGAAGCGTCCTCCTATGGTCTTATTAGACACTTCAAAACCCACCAGAAAGCTCTGCTCCTTGAGAAGACTTCCCTGACCACTCACAGTTTTGGTAATATTTATGCTCCTCCAGAGGTGAAAGGTGTGGTGGATTATTCTTACCAGTTAACTGTGTATCCCTGGCATTAATATTCCTTGAATAAATTAGTCATATAAGTAAAACAGCTGTACAGTTAGAAAATGCAGATTCTCTAGCCCTACCCCCAAATGGACTAAATCCAAGGATCTGGATGCAGGAGACTACGCATCACTCTGCTAACATATTCTGAACCTCATGGTCTTTCTGGTGGCTTTGATAAGATGTACAAAGTTAAGCACTTGGAACCTGAGATCAAAAGTGCTTGAGAATTTAGTCCAGGCTTCTGCATTGCTTTGGTTCGGCCAACAGCCACAGGATAACTCTCCCTCTATTTATCTTAGAAGGGATTGATTTGCTCTGATTAACAAGCAAGAATGATGTCACATGGAGAATTTCTTTGATTCCTGATGTTGGACTTAGGGGAGGGGTTTGAGCTTCAACATGTTTTATAAAGCCAAGATCCTTTGGTCCTTCTGTTACAAGGTCCCAAGTGCTTCTAAGCAGGTGGAAGAACTGTTCTTCAAGATAAAGCTTGCAGTTCAAAGGGCATAGGTCAGGGGCCAGCTGATTTATGTCTTTGGTTTGTTCATCCATTCCTACTCAGCCCCATCCCCACCCATGGGCTTATAACGTGGGTGGCTGGGTATTATGTTGGGAGAAATTTAAAGGTGGGGATAGGTAAGGAATCTTTCACTGGGGAAAATATATTTTTCCTTTGTTGTCATAGAAGTATTTGGAAACTCCCTGAAAGCTCTCATTTCCATCCTACATCTGTTTTTCCCTTTTCTCTTTGTATCTGTATTTTCTTATTTTCTTCTCTTCCTGTATCTCTTCCTCTTCCTTCTCCTCCCAATAGATACTGTGTGTTACGCACTTACCATGAGCCTGGTGCTGTATCAAGAGTTTTACTAATATTGTTCCTTTGAATTTTTACAACAACCCTCTGGAAGACAAAGAATACCTTTGCCACTATTTATGAGGCTCTGAAGCTCTGAGAGGTCAAGTCACTTGCTCAAGTTCACACAACTTGTTACCATGCAGAAATGGGGTTTGAACTCAGATGATCTGATGCTAAACAAAGCCTATATTTATATCATGACACAAGGACAAACAAACCCGAATGCCTAGGTGGGAGACCCAGACCCCAGGGAATTGTGGGGGTGGTGGAAACTGAAGAATCCCTGCCCTCCGTACAGAAGGCTCCCGCTGCTCCTCTATCTAACCGTTGTCAGTTAGGGTTCTGTGATTTTTTTCTAGGGGGAGTTGAAAATCCAGATCTACACATGAAATCTCTTGATTTTTAATGTCAGTACGTAATTTTCACTTTTTTGTAAGTCAAATAAGCCTACCAATTGCATTTATTGTGTGGATGTGCCAATTAGGTTAATTTTGATTGTCAGTTTGTCTGGATGAAGAGACACCTGGAGAGGTGACCGGATTTGAAGGCACTGATCTTGTTAATGAATTAATTGATGGGTGAGTTCATAGCTGAATGGGTTACTAGGAGGTGGTATCTAGTTGGAAGAGGTGGGTCATGGGAGAGTGACTTGGAAACTACATGTGGCCCTTGGTCCCTTGCTCTCCCATTCCTCCCCTGCTGTCCACTGCCCTGGGTGCCTCGAGTTGGGCAATTTTCCTCTGCAACGTCCCTCCACCATGATGGAACTGAAACTGTTCATAGCCAAAGTAAAGTTTTGTTCTCTAAATTATGGGCAAAAGTATTTTGCTCCAGCAATTGGAAACTGAATACAGGGGACTACCCAACCATGAACTCAGCATCCATCTATGGATCCTAGATTCTCCAAGCCACATGGATATTTGTCTTCTAAGGGAAGTGTGCACAGTGCCCTAAGGGTCTTCCACGAATCTCTACCTCTTAAAATTTCCATCAGCTTCCATACTGCTGTACTAGGGACTAAGCACCTAACATATGACAAACCATATCCATACCATAGCATCCCATGACTCATGAAGAAGTACAGCTACTATAAGATGGAGAAGACCCAGATAGCTCCAAAATAACATCTTATAGAGTTATGCTATCCAGTTTCATAATCATTAGCACATGAAGTATTTATATTTAAACTAAAATAAAATGAAGTTAAAAAACTTTAACTCCCTAGACACACCAGCGCCCTTCCATGTGGTTTGTGGAGCCTATATCAAACAGAACAGGCACAGTGGATTTTCATCATTGCAGAATATTCTACAAGACATCTCTACTGAGAATCAAACTCAGGACATTCCCCTTTTGCATGGCACCTGCCAAAATAGCTTTTCTGTGTATTGCTTTTCTAGGAAAATCTCTGTTAGTGGTAAGACAGTTCATCTGAAGAGAACTATTCATGGGAGAGAGCTAGCTGATCTGCCTATTTTCCTCTCAGTAAATACGTATATCATTAGTTCCCCTCTGGAGACTTTTACCCACTCCTGGCTAATTCAGAAAAATAATTCTTGGAAAATATTTCAGAACAGACAGAGGGGCAGTGAGCCCTTGGAAGAAAGTCTTGAGAGCGCATCATACCAGCTGTATACCTGGGAGTCCCATCCTCAATCAGACTACTACTGCTTCTGCAAGCACATTATTGGAGCAAGTGAGTCCAAGTTAGTCCCAGCTCAGTGATGGGAAAGAAAATTAGGTAGAGG
The DNA here is from genome assembly GCA_004027595.1 of Dinomys branickii. Classification (NCBI taxonomy): domain Eukaryota; kingdom Metazoa; phylum Chordata; class Mammalia; order Rodentia; family Dinomyidae; genus Dinomys; species Dinomys branickii. The sequence continues at coordinate 13,542 of PVLD010026516.1, read as the reverse complement.
TTGTCTGCTGCATCAAGCGGGAAAGAGTTCTGGGTGGGAATGTGCTACCGCTAATAAAAGAAGACAAGCTTGAAATTAATGATGGTTCAAAAATGCCAGAGTTACCAACTATTTTTAAAGTATTCAGTAAGAAAGACAAACTGTAGAAGTTGGAACATTCACCAGACATAGAGAAATTGCAAGAATAGTTATCAGCCAAGAGATAATTAGAAAAGGCTTGGATGAGCTGGGACGTCTGAGGGTTGGCAGTGGGTAAGGTGTGGGTATAAAGGGAATCTGCCAAATTGCTCTATGATTCAGGACCTGAGTGGGGTGGGGAGCCAGAATATCAGAGGAGAAGAAAGCCAAAGGGAAAGCTATCTTTGCAGAAAGTTTGCTTAGGACAGCCATCTGGAATCCTGACAAAAAGACTTGATGAAGAATTGGAATGAGCAACCTAAAAAGAGAAAAGTGAACCTTTTCATGCTGGTGCAGAACTAATTGCAAAAGACATGAGAGAGTCAGTCAGATGGAGATCAAAGTGTCAGCTTTATTGCTGATAAAAACCTCTTTTGGACACACAGCTTGCTAACACTCTTCTGAATTGAATTTAAACCCACCCTCTGCATTCCACCTTCAGGCAAACCAATGGGATGAAGCTTGCTGGGCTAAGCCCAGAGTTTGTACCTTCTCTGAAGCCAAGTAGACGCCAAGGGCGGGTGGGAGACTGAGCTGAGCATATTGTTTCTTTGTCCAGATGCACCAGTCAGGTGGGCTAAGATGCTAGGAGTGTAACTCTACTGGAAGCCCCCCTACAGAGAAACATGAAGTGAGGGGAATAATTGTTCCTCCTGCCATTCCACAACTTCCTCCAACAACATCAGATGGTGTTAAGAAAATAGTATATTGGCCTTGAGAATACGAAGGGAGATTGTAGTTATTAGATTTTAAGGAAAATTTCTGAGGTTGTGTGAGTCTTCTCTCTTTCTCCCCTTCTCTCCTTTTTTATTCTTCCTGTCTCTTCTTCTCCTCTTCTTCTTCTTCCTCCTCCCCTCCCCCTCCTCTTCCTCCTCTTCTACCTCTCCTCCTCCTTCTTTCTCTTCGCCCCCTTTCTCTTCATTACTACATCTTTCCATGGAAACATTCACCCTCACTCATTCTCTTTTCCATGGATTAGCTAATGGACATTATGATTAGGTGCTATTATCATCTTTCTCTTTTATTAATGTAAAATCTAGGGCTCAGAGATGTTCGATACCTTGACCAAAAGTCATATAATTACTAGGTGCAAGTGCCAGGATTTGAACTCAGATCTAGGCCTTTGTCCACTATACACTTCTACTGTCCCAAAAGAGGGAACATGAGTGGCTCAGACTCTGTGTTTTCCTATCAGATCATGAGAAAAGCAATGTGGGTCCATGAGAATTTAGGCACTTGTCCTATCAATGGGGAGGAGAAGCCCCTCTCTTTCAGCCTTGCCTATGACTGGTGTGACACAGATACCAGCTGATTAAAAGGAAGTTTAGAGTCAGACAGATAAATATCCAAATCCTAGTTCAAACAGTGACTTACTCTGTGACCTTGAGCAAGTCACTTCTACTTCCCATGCTTATAAATGGAGATTTTTTTGCATTTCCCACAAATGCTGCAAGAATATAGTGAAACACTGAATGTTAAATCTTAACAAAGTAAATATTGGATAAGTGAATATTTGTTCTTTTGGTTGTGGAAGAGACAGAATAGAGAACACTGAACTTCTCATTGTTCTCACAGTTATGACAAAGCTTTCGTGCTGCTGAGTCTTCACCTATGGTGTTCCTTTGTCTAGGCAGTTTTTTCTCCTTCCTACCCATTTTCCTCAATTTGAAGACCATTTGTCTCCTAAAACTTAGCTTAACTTTTTAGTCTTCTTAGAGTCTTTCCAGCAAAATGAACTGCTAGCTGTACACATATATCCTGGATCTTTCTTCCTGTCTTTAATGGAGTTATTAAAATACCTTGCAATGATCTAATCATATGCCTCTCTACCCAATGTCCAACTATACTATAGTTTTCCAAAACTAGAGAGCAATGATTGATTCATCATGTTAAGTGCTCAACAAATGTTTGAGGCAATTAAGACTTAATATATTAGTTCTCTGTTGTTGGTTAAAAAGTTATCCTCTTACAGTAATGTTTGTGAGTCAGAAGTCTGGGCACAGTTTTACTGTGACCCTTGGCTCTGAATTTCTCCCCCAAGTCTCAGCTGGGCAGCATCCACTTCTAAGATCACTCACGTGGTTGTTGGCAGTGCACAGCTCCTTGAGGGTTATTGGACTGAGACCTCCATTCTTCATGAGCTGTTGGCCAGAGGCCTTCATGGATTCTTTGCCATATGGACTTCTCACAACATGAAATCTGCCTTCCACAGTGTGAACAAGAGAAAGTGCAAGAAAGAATGCCAGCAAGAACCTGAGGGAACCACAGTCTTCTGAATCCTGACCACAGAAGTGACATGTCACCACCTCTGCTATATTTGGTTCATTAGAAGCAAGCTAGTTGGTACAACTTGCACCCAGAAGAGAGGGCTACATGAGCTTGCAAATATCAGGAGGCATGAGTCCGTGGATGCTATCTCAGTAGCTGCCCATGATGCTTGGAAAAGTAGAGATGAAAGAAGGGAGAAAACAGAGGGGAGACAAAAGCAGGGAATAAAATGCCAAAGGAGGAGGATAAGGGAGGGATGTGACTCATAGAAAAAGAAATGGAGAAGAGAAAATGAGCTGAAAAAGGTATCAGTCTGATTGGGCACTTCCTGTGTTCAAAGACAGGTGATATAATAGATCCATCTGCCGTGCCATGATGCCCGCCCATCAGTGTCTGTCAAGATAGGGAGATGAGCCACCCACATGGGAGATGGCCAGGCAGGGCCACCTGTGGGAGGAGCCATATGGCATCAGACCATAGGCGTTATGAGATTGGGTCTGCGGTGTTAAGAAAGGTGGAAGTTGGGCTTGCAAACAAGTGATTTGGGGATAGGAAAACAGCATACTAAGAAGTGAGGGATTGTATGGGAAAAGGCTCAGAAGAGAGAGACTTCTCGAAGGAATTGGACTCCAAAATACCTGTCATAAAGGACTCCAGGAGGGCATTAGTGCAAGACAAGGCAATGGGAGAAGATGGAGACCAGGCTTTGAAGAGTCTTAGAAGCGCAGAGGGTGATGTGGAGTTCTGTCCGGTGGACATGTGGAGGTGGTTGATTGGAAGTGATATGAGGTAGGGGTAAGCGCAGAAATCTGAGGTAACACCTTCTTTCCCATTTCCAGCTCCACCACTGAGCAGCTGTGGGAAGGTCTTTGGAGTTACATAAATTCTCTGGGCCTTGGTTTCTACATCTGCAATATGCTAATAGCTCCTCCATGGATTTGTTGTGAGAATTAACAAATTAATGTACGTGAAGAGCTTAGCTTATCCCATGAGGACCTCTCAACAACAATACTTATTATTGTCATTATTGTTATTATTATTATTATATTTAGGGTGGGAGACAAATTGCTGTGTGAGATGGAGAATTTTAAAATGTCAGAGTCTTCCCTTGGGTAGCAAAACATTCATCTGGCCCTTTCCCTTCTTTCTCCCTGGTTGTGAGCCGTGACAGATGAGCAATGGGGACTTAAAAGTGACAGATGTGTACATCTAGAGACTAGGACAAAAGAGGAGGGACAGAAGGAGGCAGAGCTAAGGAATGACCCCCACAATGCCCAGAATCATGGTCAATGGACCAGCAAGACCTAAGGAACTACATTTACAGGAATATATTTCTAAGACCAAGGTCAGGGCAAGTTCCCAGAGTTTTCTTGGGGCCCTGGGACAGCAGTTCTCATTCAGAGGAAGGGCTAGATTTAGACTCCAAAGACAGAGGGTCATAGGAGGTCGATGGATGGACATCCTCCTTGTATGGTATTGTTATTCTCTGAAGAAGGGTGCTGATTTGACCCAGAGGAGGGGGGAAAATTGGGAGGATCTCAGGCTCATGCAAATAAAAATGGTTATATCCTTGGTAAATGGGAAATAGAGCAAGTTTATTTGCCTTTTTAGTCCCTTGTTTTGCTTCCCCATCTTATTTCACCATTTTTGCTTGCATAAAATATATTTTCCCAGCCACACCCCCTGCTATACTTTCTTCTCGATTGCTTCCTGCCAAAGCTTACCAGTCCTAGATTATTTTCCTCCTGACTATGCTTCTTGCTCTATTATTTCAAAAAGCAGTGGCTCTTACACCTTTCAATTTCTGGTGCTAGTTCATTTTCCCTGTTGAAATTTCCATATTGAGATAGATGCACATGCAGATATAGGGATGTGGAGACACCTCAATGTGGAGGTGGCCAACTATTTTTTTCAAATGAACACCTTAAAAATTTATTCCATAAATGGGCTTTTCTTCCTCCAAAGAAGAAAGAATAATTGTAAATTAAATGCAGTCCTTTGAGTAGCATAATTTGTAAGAACCCCCCCAACTATGTAAGAACTCCCCCAACAATGACCTTATTTCTTTGTCACAGAATAGCCACTTGAAACTGCAGTCACAGATTAATTTATGCCTAAGTGTTAATAGCTTGATAACATATTCACTTAGGAAATATCAAGATCCTATTATTTGAAAGACCCCGTGCCAAACGTTATACCTGTACAGATGACGGATATCTGATACCCGATTTCAAGAAATTCAGAGTCTGGTTGAGAAGACATTTGTAAACACTGATATGAATACAGTACGGTACAGTGATGTAGGCTTTCCAAGCAGTTTAAACAAAATGCTGTGAATGATCCGTAAAGAATGACAGAGAAAGCATCACAGGTGGGGAGAACTGAAGGGAGGATATTTCTTGAAGAAGATGGAGGACATACTACAGAGTACTGCCCCTTACCTAGGATCTATAACATGGTAGGTACTTCAATACCACATTTTTATGTCTACTGCAACACCATAAGGTGGATATGAAGATTCCTATTTTACCATAAAGAAAAGGGGGTGAGTTCTCTAGCTTGAGATCAGATAGTAAGAGGTAGGCACAGGGTTCAAATCCAGCTCTGCCAGACACCAAAACCCATGGATCCAATCACTTGAGTGATTTTCTCAGAAAGCTTCCAATGGCCCCTAGATCTCACCCATACTATACTGCTCAGAACTAAATGATACAAGAAAGGTAACCTGGGTTTAGACTGGCATAAAACTCAAGTTACTTCTTAAAGAGAAACATGTTCCATGTCATGTTTGCCCCATATAAAAAACAGCTGTAGTTCATCTGAAATTCAAATTTAACTGGGTATCCTGTATTTTTATTTGCTACATCTATCCACCTTTACAAAAGACAACATGCCTTCGTTTACATTCCAAAAGGAATTTGCAGAATTTGAGAGTGATTTGAGTCAAAAGTTTCTGTGTCCCATGAGAGTCCATGTTCCCACACTGCCAAACGGAAATTGGATTTCAGTGAAGCAAGATGGACTTAGACTCCCCGCTTTGGGGTCTTGCCCAGTTTTTCTCAGTCTATTTATTTTGCTGAAGAATTTTACTTCTTATATGCAGAATGCTATAGAATGGACTGATTTCAAATGTCACAGTGACCCTGAAAGAAAGGTGCGAGGGAGCCCAGGAGTCCTAGAGGGCCCTCAAATGAGGGTTTTGCAATCCTGTGGGGGGTTTTCAGGACCTCGTTCGCATTTTCTCTCCTATTCTAGGCAACTGAAGTCCGGCTTTGCCTCCCTTTGTAGGACTGGCACACCTAGTCCATAGGGAGCTGGGAAGAAGCACACTTTCAGCGCACTTCACAGAGATGAGAGCTTCCCTTTCTTCCAGTCTTTCTGCTATTTGACAAATAAGAGGGCTGTTTAATCACAGAAAGCAGGCTGAAGTGGAGTTTTTATCTTGCGCCATTCACTAAAAGGATCAAATTTGGGTTGCCTTTGATGGAATGAAAGAGAATGGCTTCCCTCCCTTCTGCTTTTCCTTCCCAGCAGCTTTAACAAAAAGGGACAGTTTGAAGGGAAAATGCTTACACCATGGAAAAGACATAGTGAGTTCCCTGTGGGGTAAAGAAACACAATTAAATGTTTTGGGCTAATGAAACCAAATGTCATTCTACACAATGTCCTCCTCATTTATTCTATTATTTTTCTCCAAATCTTCTGACCCAGAACTTTGACTTTTTTGCCCTCTGTCTTGTTGGACCGCCTAGAATTTGGAGTCTGGTAACTATGTTAATTTACGGGTTGCTTAGAATGGTGAGTTCATCTACAGGGAGAAAGGAAATACGGAGGCAGAAGTTCTGCACGCTTATTGCTTGTGATCCTCACAACAGTCCTGTCAGATGCATACTGTTCTTCCACTTCACAGTTAAGGAGAGAGAGACTCAGGGAAGTTCAGGGTAAATGAGGTAAGATGAAAATTTGGGGGACTCCATGGCCTTTGGGAGGAGTTAAAGCAAGGAGCCAGAGGCTGTTAATTTGACACCCACTGAAAGAGTTCAACCCACCTCGTTGAACTCTTTGCCTTCAGAATTTCTCATTCTTACTCAATATTAAACCTGAAGCTGCTGTTATAATGTGGCTATTTTTGTCTCTTCACATAGGATGGTGTGGAGCAAGTGAAAGTCATTCCACCTTTCTGACAGCTCAGGATGAAAAGATAAATAAACCAATGTTCTCATCAGAAGATAGACACCGGGTTCTTTAAACTGAAAAACAGGAGTGCTGGTCAGGGATGGGGTCTGGTGGCCACTGTGAAAAAGCCTCAGGATTCTAGCACACAGAATGCACTTGCTCACTAAGAGAATCAAAGCGTCCTCAGGATGCCCCAGAGGCAGCTTTGGAAACCAATTCAGCCCATCCTCTACTGCAAGTGTTTTCTCTTGTGCTGTGGGCAATGGCCTGCTAGACTGCAAATGTCATAGCTTCAAATTCAAAATGAAGAATTGGGTGGGGGTTAAGGGGAAGGGAGGGCTGAGGGGAGGACAGTTCAGATGATAATGATCAGCTGTGTGAAGTCACTCAATTCCCTCAAATATTCATATAATTACTCAGTTGTAGTATCTATTGAGTCCTCATTCTATGCCTGGAACTATTCAGGGTGTTGGGGTGAGAGTTATGAACAAGAGGGGTGATAAATGCTCAGAAGGAGTGGTGTTCTTTCCAGCAGATAGAAGGGGTGCTCATAACCTTGTGTTCTGAATTACATCATTCGTTATATAATTACAACATGTGGCAAATGTTTCTAAGGAGTATGGATGGGTACGTGTAACAAGGGGGTGAAAATCACGGGGTAAGTCATGCTTGTCTTCCTCAAGGGAGGTAAATTTTGCAGAGCTCTGGAGGATGACTAAGAATTAATTAGGTGATACGTGGGCAGTAAGTAGCAGGAGTAAGCAAGAATGTTCCAGGCACAGACAACTGATGTGCAAAGACTCAAAAGAAAGGAAACAAGAGTGGGGCTACACCCCCTCCCAGCCAGTGTTTGTGGCAAACCCTCCCTGCCACAGAATAAGCCCTGATCAATGGACGATTTAGATCTCAACAGCCCCCAAGGACTCCCACCTATGGGGCCTTTGGACCCCTTGGATACCTTAATGGACACTCAATCATTTCACCCCGGAATAATGGGCAAAGATACACAAGTACAACCTTTTCAGGGGGCTTCAACACATCACCGACTCCACAGACCTCAGGCTTCAAAGAAGTGCAAATGCATGTGTAGGACATTTGAGCCCTTTGTGCACTGCCAGATTCTCTCACTGCATCCCCCACTCCATTGTCCTTGAACTGAGATACTTAGGGAAGAAGGTCTGTTCTGTCATGTCTCTTGCTTTGCTCTCCCCTCTGCCTGGAAACTCTGCTCCCATCTCCTCTCCTAGATAACTCTTATTTATCTTCTAAGACTCAGCTCAGCTATTGCTTTCTCTAGGAATTTTTGCATAACTCCTTTGGACTGAGCTGAACACCAGCCTCAAAACCCTTCTCCACTAGAGCACCAATTGCTTTGAATTCTGGATTAATGATTTGTGCCCTCCTACCAAACAGTGAGCTCCTTGAGGAAGAGGGCTGTGATCATAACTAGATCTTCAGTTCTGGGTTATACTGTTGGTTCTGAGTTGATGCTGAGTAAATATTGTGAATAAACTAATGAACTATCCTAGCCTTGTCCCCAGTCACTTCCCAGTGCTGCGGCTGTGTGATCGGAACTACCTTGCATGGCCGGAGACTCCAGCTGACTTACAGGCAAGGGGCTCTAATTCGTGACTGTCAGTCTGATACACTTGCACTTTCAATTTCCAACTCTCTGATATCAAGATCAACTACAGACAGTCACTTCAAATAAAGCCCACCCTAAAGCAACAAGTTCTTTACCTCTCCCAGGAGGCTGTATAGATCCATTCTACTATGGGGTCATGACTCCAGCACACACTGAATGCTGTTACTACTCCTTGGCTGGCCTTTACCAGGCACTTAATCTGGGTTAAGCTCTTTTAAAGCTTGCTCCCTAAAGGATACTTTGAGAACTGGTTAGAAATGCAGAATCTTGGGCTCCCTAGCTGACCTATTCAATCAGAACCCACATTTTAATAAGGCCTCCAATGACCCTTGAAAAGCACAAGAACACACAGTTTCTCCATTTTGGTTAAACATTGGATTCTATCACAGAGCTTAAAAAACTAAAGGCATCTGAGTATCATATCAGAACAATTAAATGAGAATCCTTAAGGATGATGACCCAGCATTGATACTTTCAGACATATCTAAGTGATCTCATGGGCAGCGTCTTGGTTACTTTTCTCTCACTGAGACAAAATGCCTAACACCCAAATTTAAGGAAGGAAGGGTTTATTTCGCTCACAGTCAGTGGAGGCTTTAGTCCATACTTGGCTGGCTCCAAGGCAGAGTGGCACATAGCAGAGGGCAACAGTTCACGGCAGCAGAAAGTGGCAAAAGCAACAGGAGCAAAAGGGGATAGCAGGGTAAGGAGCCTCTTTTCCTCCCTTACACTGTATGCAAACGACCCACCCTAGGGGCAGGTGTAGCACTCACACCCATCATCCAAGCATTGGACTATGGATCAATCAAAAATCTAGAAGCTCACTCCATGACTTTATGAAGCTTTGGGGGGACATGCAGACACAAACCATAACATTCCACCCCTGGCCCCCCAGAGACTCATGCATATCCCTTTGTATAAACAGCATTCAGTCCATCTGCAAGAGTTTCCAGTCCTAACAGTTTCAGGATTGCTGAAAAGTCCAAGTACCAAGTCTCTTCCCAGATATAAAGTAAACTCTCAGCTGCAAGCCCCCATATGAATGAGAAGTTAAACACTTTCAACACTGATACAAGATAAACATCACCATTCCAAAAGGTACAAACAGGGAGCTACAAAGCATTGGGTCCAAAGCAAGTCCAAACTCCAGTAGCGCTAACATTAAGTCTTGTAGTTCCATGTCCAGCATCTGGAGCAATCTTTGGCACATTGTGAGCTCCCAAGGGCCTGCATGACTCCGTCCCTATGGCACTTCTGGTGGTTGTAGCTGCTAGGGCTTCTCACTTGGGCCTGCTTTACTCCCTCTTTGCAGCGCTCCTCAGACAATCCACATTTCTGGTTCTTCCAAAATTCTAGGTTCTCCACTGCATCTTTTGCTTCACACTCACAGCTTCCCATGCTGCCCTCTCAGGGACATGCTGCCTGGCCTTCCAGGTCTCCCAAAATCTAGGTTGAAGCCTCTCTCTCTTTTTTTATTTTTTGTCTTTTTGAGGCAGGGTCTCGCTATGCAGTTCAGGCTGGTCTTGAGCTCACTTTGTAACCCAGGCTAGTCTCGAACTCACAACAATCCTCCTCCCTCAGCCTTCCAAGTGCTGGGATTACAGGCATGCACCACCATGCCCAACCTGGTGGAAGCCTTCTTTACCTCAGAACTTTTGCATTCTGCGTGTACCTAAAACCAGTGCCATGTGAATGATGCCAAGATCGGCTGCCAACTGGAGCAGTAACCAAGCTTTCCTCTTTTGGCCTTGGGGTCAAGTGCCTAGATCACTGAGCACTCTGAATCATATTCTGAGGATCAAATTCTCTATGCTGTTGCCATTCTGAAACATAGTACTCTGCGGCTTTCTTCTCAAAGCAAAGTCTTTCACCTTTACAGTTTTGCAGCTGCAAAGGGTGGAGACTTGCTGCTCCTAGTGATGCCATCAGGCCATCTTTTTTTATTCTCTTGTTCCTCTTCAGCAATGGAGATCTCCTCAGCTCTATCTTTGCAGTGCACAGCTTTACTGGAGCTTCCTTTATGGCCAAACTCACAACATTTTAAATAATCCTGCTGGGCTCTTTGCTCTTGATTCTCAACATAAATCTGGTTAACAGCCCCCAACAACAGCCATGCCACTGACTCAGCATGTGACTACCTTGAAATTTCTTTTATGAGATTAATCAGTCCACCGCCCTTAATCAGTCTCAGGAAAAGTCTCTGGACATGAGCAAATTGCAGACAAACTTTCTGCCAAACCATAACACACATCAGCTGGACTCCAACAACCAATGCAGTCCTTCTTCCTAGCAGAAACCTTCCGAACCCAGTTTTCACCAGCAGTATCTTTATCAGCCTTTTGGTCTTCTGACATTTGACCAGAATCTCCCACACAGAACAGAAGAAAGCGTTCCAACTCTCCTCTTGCAGGTGACATCTCCAAACCTTTCCAAACACTTACCACAAGCAATTTCCAAAGGCTCTTGAACCAAATGGTCAGGTACAGTCACAGCAAGAACCCCACTTCTCTGGTACCAAATTCTGTCTTGGTTACTTTTCTCTTGTTGCTGAGACAGAATACCCAATGCCCAACATTAAGGAAAGAAAGATTTATTTAGCTCACAGTTTGTAGAGGTTTCAGTCCATACTTGGCTGCCTCTAGGCAGAGTGGTGCATGGCAGAGGGCAACAGTTCATGGTGGTGGAAAACAGCAAAAGCAACAAGAGAAAAAGAGGGGAGCAGCGTCAAGCAGCATCTTTCCCTCCCTTACATGGTATGCAAAATACCCACCCCAGGGGCAGATGTAGCGCTCACTCCCATATTCCCAGCATTGGGACAACCATAAACTCTACAGGTCTGCCCCATGGCTGCATGAGGCTTTGGGCACACATCTAGCCACAAACCATAACAGGCAGCCACATCCAGAATCACTGAGATTAGATGATCCATTAACATGGTCACCATGCTCAAATCCATTTTTGATGAACTAGGTACTATGAGTGTCTCATTTTATAGATGTGTAAACTGAGGCCCAGAGAGGGCTTGTTTCTTACCAGCAGGCACAAAGTTGGAAAGTGGAAGAGTCAGGCATTTATACCCAGGGCTGCAAATTCTGTTCCCAACCCTCATTCTTTTCTTTAAAATATATTGTTATGTCTGTTGACACACAGTAATTGTGCCTATTTGTGGGGTACAATTCTTTAGCATTTCTTTTTTTTTTTTTTTTTTTCCGGTACCGGGGATCGATTGTGGGGTACAATTCAATGGCACTGCGGTACATGTACACAATGGCAGTGATCAGATCAGGGTAATGGGCACAACTAACATCACTTTTCTTTGTCCAAACCCACATTGTTCAAATGAAAGTTTTTGTTTTTTAATTCCATGCTTTACTAGTGTCTGTATTGGTCTCATGGGCAGAAATCTTTTTCCTCCAAATTTTGTTTTGAATTTATTTTTAGAGGTAAGCATTTTTCCCCCACAGGAGTGGCCCAGAGTCCTGAAGCCAAGAGAGTCTCATCAATTAATTTTTCTTCCTAATTCTTCCCAAGATATGAACCACCCTCCCACGCAGTATTGCCCCATCGCTGACCAAGCACTTGAGCAAAAGTATTTTGATGTATTTCCTGTTCCTTCCTGGACTTCCTTCTTCCACACTTTCTGCCCATCCAGACTGTTAGGCTGAAGCTGCCAAGTGCCTTTCCCCTCAGTGCACTATTAGACAAACTGACTGCAGAAAAGTGAACTTTCCTGCCCAGGGTGTGCCCTGCCCTGGTCATTCCCCTTCATTATGGCCCTCTGGTTCCTCGCCTAGCTTTAGTAAAGTCTACTTACTGAGAATACTAGAAAGTCCAGGAGTTTAGTTACAGTTCTACTACATCCTCAATTTTGTATGACCTCAGGCAGATCCTGAAGCCTTTCTGGGCTTCAGTTCTTGCACATATAAAATAAGGGGCAGATTTCTCAAAAAATTAAACATAGAATTACCATGTGATCCAGCAACTTTACTCCTAAAAGAATTGAAATCAGGGACACCAACATATATAATAATGCTCCTAATAACATTATTAAATCAACACAAGGTAGAAATTACCCAAGAATCCACTGAGAAATGAATGGATTAAAAAATGTGGTCTATCCATACAGTAGAATATTACTCAGCCATAAAAAAGAATAAAATTCTGATCTATGCTGCAATGTGGATGAACTTTAAAACATCACGTTAAGTGAAGCTTGGCAGATATAAGATGACAAATATTATATGATTCCACTTCTATGAGGTACCCAGAAAAGTATATTTAATAAAGCAGAAAGTACAATACAGCATATTAAGGGATGAAGGGTTGGATAAGAAGGAAATGTTGTTTAATATGCACAGAGTTTATCTGGGATCATGAAAAAGTTCTGGAATGGGTATTGAGTCAACACACAACATTGTGAACGTATTATTTATTTTATTTTTTTTTATTTTTAAAAAACTAAAAGCACAAAAACATATTAACAAACAGACACAAATTAGCATAAAAAATAGTACAATCACAACTGATTTACAGACAAGGTGACATGATCTCAACAGTGGTTATTGCTTTATCCATTGATATCTTCGAAGTGTAAATATATGAACCCATATACAGACATGCAAACTTGGTCAGACAATTAATCCTCTCAACAACAGAAAAACACAAAAAACAAAGACAGAAAACAGAACAGGCAAAAAAAAAACCCACCAATAGTTGCTGCTTTGCATATTGATATCTTCGAAGTGTGTGTTCAGGATAACACATATAGACATACAAGACTGATGAAATAACCCGTCATCAATTATTCCTTAGCATTAAGTGATATAATACAATAGTAGAACCATGTTAGCCCTCCTGCATATATGTATATTCATATATACATACACACATTTTTGTCTCTTTCTTTTCTTCTTTCCCTCGTCCCATCTGTTCTTTGTTTTTGAACAGATTTCCTTCATGTCTCTTAGTTTATATTCCCACCCTCGGGTTCTTACACCAGTGATACAATACGTTGCCTGCACATGTACCACTGATTTATTTCACTTATGAGTATGGACTCCAGTTTTGACCACTTGCATACAAAGTCCCCAAAACTGTCTTTCTTTATAGCTGAATAATATTCCATTATATAAAAATGCCACAATTTTTTAATCCAGTCTTCTGTGGATGGACACTTGGGTTGCTTCCACATTTTAGCTATTACAAATTGTGCTGCTATAAACATGGGTGCACATATATCAGAGTGATATGATGTTTTCAGATCTTCTGGGAAAATA
>PVLD010026515.1:0-22083 GCA_004027595.1 Dinomys branickii | reverse complement strand
AGACTGCATTTTGTTCCTCTGTTTTCCCATTTTTGGGTATCAGATTCAAAATGTGGAGCTATAAATTCCACAGACAGTTCAGCAGGCAAAGGTCTGCTGCAGAGGCTGCTCCAATGGTTACTTCTCTTTGGGAGAATGACCCTTAAGCTGTCTGCTGAGATTTCCGCTTCTACTCCCTACCCCAAGACCTGGCCAGGGCAAATAAACAGCTCGCCACCCCAGGATTCTTGCAGATAGGCCACTCAGGTTTTCCTCCCTGGGTGGAGCTCCTTCCCCCCTCACAAAACCCATTGGGGCGCCTAAGTAGGTCTTCCCACCCGGGAGATCCCGCAGTCCTTGAAGCTGCTTTGATGTCTCTTGCTGGACTGAGCTTCTTCCCGATTCAGGAAAAACCGGTTAGAGCGCGCACTTAACTCACCCTGTGATCGTGCAGACAGGAGTGCGTTCAGATGTTTTTCCCTGGATGGAGATTTTCCCCGACTCAGAAATCCCGCTGGCCGGTCGCTGTTGCTCCAGTTCGCGCAGCGCTGGCTGCGGGGTGGGGTTCTGAGCGGGATCCCAGAGCGCTGCCTGGTTTGGTGTAGTTTGTCCCAGTAGCGCGTTCTCTGTCGGGTTCAGGAGCTGAAGCCGTTCTTCCCTCCACACTCGCTCTCTCGGCTCTCTCCATTCATTTTGAAAGACTATTTTTGGTTTTTTTTTTTTTAAGGATTTGAAATACCTCAGTGCTCTTCAATGCTTCCATGCTCTCCTTGACTTAATGGTTTGTGTTGAGAAGTCAGCTGTGATTCTGATGGGTTTTCCTTTATATAAGTGATTTGTTTCTTTTCTCTAACAGCCTTTAGTATTCTGTTCTTGTGTTGAACTTCTAGAATCTTGACTATTATATGCCTTGATGCGGATTTTTTCTGGTCATAGCTAATTGGCATTATATATGGGTCAGTTATCTCTATATCAAATTTTTTTCTCATGTTGGGAAGTTTTTTGCTATTCTGTGAACAGGTTTTTATGTCCTTTGTATTACTTTCTGATTTTTCATTGATTCAAATTAATCATATATTCTTCTTTGTATCATCTAGTAGGCACTGGATTTATTTTTCATGGTCCCTTGCCATGTTTTTTTCTTATTTTATTGGTACATTTTAGATACACATACTGATCACAATCATCATAGGGAACTTGCATGTGTACGTGATATTTCTTAGTTCCTCTTTTTTTTCCCCATTCCTCCCTTCAAGCCCTCTTTCCCTCCTTATTTACAGAGCTTTATTTCCAAAGTTATCCTTTTTTCTCATTTTTTTCTTTTCCCTTCCTTCCTCCCCACCACCCCACTTCCCTTTCCTTTTGAACAATGTATTTTATATTTTGGTTCTTATTTGTACCTTCAGTTGCTCACACCAGAGAAACCATGCAGTATTCACATGTTTGTCTACTTTATTTCACTTAAGAGTGTGGTCTCCAGGTCCATCCATTTAGCTAGAAATGTCTCAATTTTATCCTTAAGAAGTCTTTCGTGATCAATTATTTAAAATAAAAATCATAGTAGTAGTAGGAGGAAATTTGGATGACTGTTCCTTTAGTGAGGAGGCCCTTTTTAAATCAAAATTAAAACTAAAATAAAATATTCTTATAAATTTGGTTACCTAAAAATCTAAATAGTCCATCTGACATAACACTTAATGAGAAATATACTGGGATACAGAGAGAAAAGAAAGAATAGAAAGAATTACTTGTAGAATGCAGACACCTGGAAACATAATTATCTGGTCATGAACTATAGTATCTATAAATTATTTAGAATATATTCCCCTGGGTTATAGATGTAGTAACCACCCTGTAAATATTCTTAATGTACAATGGCTAGTCAATTTTAAAAAAAGGTGAACATTTCAATAGATAATGAGGTCAGTATATGAGGAAACAATTCACAAAATGCCTACAGATGGTGTCATGGTTGACACATTGTGTCAACTTGGGGAGTCTGGAGGTTTAGCTGAGTGACTCAGCAGGAAGCCAGGGTGCTTACTTTGTATACATCCTGAGCCTGTGGAAGAGGAGGGCATGGAATTATGGGCCCCTGGGTGGGGGTAGCCTGTTTACAATGTAAGGGAGAAAAAGAGGCTGCTTTGCTACCATTCCTCCCTTTCGCTCTTGTGGTTTTTGCTGTGCTCTGCCACCATGAACGTTTGCCCTCTGCCATGTGCCACTGTGCCTCTGAGCCAGCCAAGTATAGACTGAAACTTCCACAAACTGTAAGCTAAATAAACCTTTCCTTCCTTCATTTTTGGTATTGGGTATTTTGTCTGAGCAAAGAGAGAAAAGTAAGCAAGACAGATGGCCAATAAATATTTTAAAATACATGTTCAACTTTTCTAAAATCAAAGAATAAAGAATAATGTTTTTAACCTATTATAAGCAAAGACTTTATGAGATTAATAAAAATGTAGAAACAGGTTAAGCTGAGTACATTGGTATGACCTTTATAGACGGTAGTTTACCAATACTTTGTATAAGTAAAGGATCTGTTCCTAGTCACTAAAATGCCTCTCCTAAGAAAAGGTACAAATAAAAGAACTGGCCAAGAACAGTAACATATATAAAGGATAGTCATAAAAGATATAATAACAAAATGTTAATCTAAACATCCATGCCCACTGAGATAACTATTAAATTACAGAACACAATATTATGTAACTATTAAAAATGATCACATTCATTTACCTAAAGTGAAGAAAATAAAGTTAGTAAAAAAGTAGACCTCAGATGAGTACATATTTATCCCTTTCATAAATTTAACAGCTACTAAGTAAGAATGACAGCAGGACACTGCTTTAGACATGGCTCTTGCCCCAATAGATCAGACTAAGAATCAAAATGGAGCCATCTGTACCAAAGTTCCAGGTCACCAAATCCGAAGTAAATTTTATGTGACCTTCTATGAAGTCAGGAAATAAACTCAACAAAAAGCCAGGAAGAGTCACTAACCCCGCCCCCTACCGGAAAGGACCGTTTTGTATTCTTGCCCACTTGCTATGTGACTCACTTCCCCATTTGATCGGGATTTAATCAATTTTACCCAAACAATTACACTTGTAATCTTCTGGCTAACCATAGTTTTGTCCCATCTCATGCCCACCTTGTAATTTCCCATTTTTCCCTACCTTGGACCCACCTCACCTTGTGGTTTTGCTCTATAAAAATCCCTGAAAGAGACAGGTTCCTGGGCAACCAAATTGGGCCCCCCTTCTGTCCCTCTCTCAGACAGAAGCTTTCTTTCCCCTAAAAAATATATTCTATTCTTAAAAAAAAAGTTTCATAAATGGACCAGTTCAGTCACCATGATAATGAAGTACCCTTTGCTTTAATCCTTACAGAAAAGTAACCAGTGCTAACCAATTAGTGATTTCTCCACTGTTCTGTCTGCTTGTTTCAACCTGACCGGGGAAGTACACTTGCTTCTTGTTCTTTATTTCTTTCATCAGCCTTTGTCTATTAAAAAAAAAAAAAAAAAAGGAAACTCTTCTCTGCCTTCATCATCAGAACATTTTTCTAGTTTATGGAATGAAGTCTTGTTCAGTGTTAGGATAATAAAGCCAATTAAGATCTTTAAACTAAATTGTTATACATTTATCCTCTGACATAAGTAAGACATTTTCTCATAAGCTGGTGGAAGTCTAACAGCAGGACGGAACACGAAGGGAAATCATGGCCAGACAGGAACTCCAGATGACCGAGATGTTGAAGAAACTTCTGTTTTTATTTATTTCACTTCTCTTTTATTTGTTTGTCTTTTTACCTTAAAAATCTGTTTTGCTTATATACAGAAATATGTATTTATTTACATGTATAACTCTGATGTTCTATTGGATTCATTTATTTATAAATACAATGCCCTGCATATGTGTAGCCACTCTACATTTTAACTAAATTTTTGTGGAAGATATTGCTAAGGCAAATGATAAATGCATGTATGAAAGTATTACAAACTCACATTTTAATAAAATTGTTAGTAACTAAAATATTTAGTTATATATCCAGTGTTTACAAGTATCCACAGTTCATGGTGAATGATAAAACTTTTCTCCCACAAAATATATTTTTAGGGGAGGGGAGGGGGTACCAGAAATAGAACTCAGGACTTCGCACTTGCCAGGCCGGCGCCTGTGCCGCTGAGCTATATCCCCAGCCCCACGAAATATTTTTTTAAAGACAAAATAAAAGCCTGTGTGCACAACTCTGAGGAAGACACAAAAAGTTAAAAGGTATTAGATTATGTGGACCTTCAAATCATATTAAGGAAACAAAAACTACAAATATTACAATGTAACACAGCATAGAGGCCACAGTAAATGGAACTGACTGATATGAGGCACACAGAATCCACAAAAAGGAAAGAGCTCTCTCTGAATGATAACAGTCAGGGTTTGTAAAGGAAAGGGGAAGGAGAAAAAGACTTCATCGATGGAAAACAGATAAAATGTCCATGGGCTTGAGCAAGGCTGAGGTCATTCCAGATGGAAGGAACAGGAACAGAGCCAGAGCTGTGGCAGTTAACGAACAGGTTACTCCGGAGACAGCAAGAAAGCCAAGGGTTCAAGCTGAGGAAATATCATCAAGAGCAGCACGTGTGGTGAACCCACAGTGTGCCAGGCACTGTGCTAAGCATCTTAAACCCGTTAATTTATCAGAGAAATAAACAGCAATGGCTAAGGTAGGTATGAGCACAATCCTACTTGGTTGGCCAGAAAGCAGAAGCCTGAGAGGTCAAGTTCCAAGCCCAGATTTACCCAACTGATCATTTGAAGTCACAAGCCCGAAGTTTCTCAGCCAGTCAAGAGTAGCCGCAAGCTGGGCATGATGGTGCACACCGGTAACCTAGCAGCTGGGAGGCTGAGGCACCAAGGTGGCTGTAAATTCAAGGCCCACCTGGGCTACATACTGAATTTAAACTGCTGTACATGGTGAGATCCTACCTCAAAAAAGCCAACTATTCGAATGAATGAATGAATGAATGCTTGCATGCCTCAAGGCAGGGTATCCCAGGTAGGTCTAACTCCTGAGTTTACAGTCTCAACCACATTCCTTTATTAATGGAAAAGGGTAAAACCAGACTGCTGAGGATTTTATACTGTAACATGGTGACCAACGAATATGAAAGGGCCACTCAAGATGAAAGTTTTAGTAAAAACAACCTAACTGAGCTGGGCATGGTGG
This sequence comes from Dinomys branickii, assembly GCA_004027595.1. Classification (NCBI taxonomy): domain Eukaryota; kingdom Metazoa; phylum Chordata; class Mammalia; order Rodentia; family Dinomyidae; genus Dinomys; species Dinomys branickii. Next base: position 16,872 of record PVLD010026515.1, on the reverse strand, counting down.
CGCACACCTGTAATCCCAGCACTCAGGAGACTGAGGCAGGAGGATTATTGAAAGTTCAAGACATGAGCTCAAGGCCAGCCACTCTGCGGTCATAGTGGGACCCTGTCTCAAAAAAAAAAAAAAAAAAACAACTAACTGCAGTAGTGTTGGAAAACTGGGGATCTACATGTGGAAGCATAACATCAGACTTGTCTCCCAACATACCCAAAAATCAACTCAAAATGGATTAAAGATTGTTTTACACCTGTGACTGTAAAATCACTGAGGAAAAACACAAGGTACAATCTTGACATTGATTTGGGCAATGATTATTTGGACATAACCCTTTCAGTTAACTAAAGCAAAAACAGACCAGACTGCATCGAAATAAAGTTTGTATTCTACAAAGCAAAGCAAACCATCAAGAAAGTCAGGAAACAACCTCCAGAATGGAAGTATCTGGAAAGCATTCATCTGACAAGGGACTAATATCTGAAATATATAAGGAACTCAAGCAATTCAACAGCAAGAAAGCAATGTGATTAAAAACTAGGCAAAGAAGCTAAACAGATTTTTCTAAAGAAGACATACAAATTGTCAACAGGTATATAAGAAACTATATGACATTATTAATCATCAGAAAATGCAAATTAAACTTATGAGTCTCACACAAACCTATTAGAGATGCCATTATAAAAAGCCAACAAACAGCACATACTGGTGAAGATGTGGACAAAAGGGACCTTTGAACTGCTACTAGGCATGTAAGCTAGTACAACCAGTATGGAAAATAATATGGAGATGTCTCAAAAAAATTAAAAAACATATCTACCATGTGATCGAGAAACCCTATCTCTAGGTCTTTTTACAAAGGAAATGAAATTATTAGGTCAAAAAGATGTGCATTATTCATGACAGCTAAGTAACAGAATCAAACTAAATGTCCATCAATGGGTGAATCCAAGCAAATATTGTATAGATCCATAACAGAATTCACTTCTAAAAAAGAAAAATAATTCTGTAATTTGCAACATGGAACAACCTGGAGGATCCCACACCTCGCACTAAGTGAAACAAGCCAGGCACAGAAAACAAAATACCACATCAAGTCCCTTAGATGTGGAGTCTAAAGAACTCAAACTCACAGAAGACAGAGTAGAATGAGAGTGAGATTTTGAGAGGGAGAGTAGGGATGTGTTGTTTAAAGAATACAAAACATCAGTTAAACAGGAAGAGTAAGTTCTTGAAATCTATTATACAACATGGTGTTACAGTTTGTGTCTGAATGTCCCCCACGGCCTCATGCAATCATGGGACGGGCTTCTAGAGTTTATGACTGACTCATTCCAGTGTTGGAATTATGGGTGTGAGTGCCACACCTGCCTTGGGGCAGGTAGTTTGCATACAGTGTAAGGGAGGGAAAGAGGCTGCTTGCTGCTACTCCTCCCTTTTGCTCTTGTTGCTTTGCTGTTTTCCTGAGCCATGAACTGTTGCCCTCTGCCATGTGCCACTCTGCGTTGGAGCCAGCTGATTATAGACTGAAACTTCCACAAACTGTGAGCTAAAGAAACCTTTCCTTCCTTAACGTTGGGTGTCAGGCATTTTGTCCTAGCAATGAGAGAAAAGTACCCAAGACATGTGGTGACTATGATTAATGATGAACAAGGTGTGATCAAAAAACAGATTGAATGTTTACATTTTAATGTATTAGCGTAAAAGACAGATGGTCACTAATCTCCCTCAAAATACTGTAAACACACACTTATTAGCTTTGTCACTTTCTGAAGCAGTCCTGGAAGTCCTCTTTCTTGTGCATGTCTTTATTTGTGAGGTCATGGCTGCCTCGATATCCTGAATCCATCCAAAACGTTTACATTGTGTGGTCATTTTAATGTTCGAGAAGAGTCAGAAGCCTTATGGGGCCGGATCCAGTGAAGAAGGCAGTGAGGACACACCATGCTTCAAGAGTCTGCCTTTTTGCTGGATGGCACTGGGCAATAGCATTCACAGCAGTTTGGATCACAGCTTGTAATGACATTCACGCCAGAGGACTTCTGGAACTGCTTCAGAAAGAGGCGTGGATAATGTTTAAAGCAAGGGGAGGTGCTCTGAGCGGGGTTATGGCAAAGTGTCTTTTGCTACACTGAATTTTAAGGACATAAAACATCCACTGTATAGTTTGGTCACTCCTCATATTCTACACAGCACTTGAAAACTGCTAGGTGTTGTCCGTGTAAAGTGTCAGGCCATTCATATCTTACTGAGCTTGATTTAATCATTCTGCAACACACACATAGAAAATACCATAAATAAAGCTTTATTTGTCAATTATACCAAAAATAAAGCTTAAGAAGCCAGACATGGTAATACATGCCTGTAATTTTAGCACCTGGGGATCTGATACAGGAGGAGTCACGCAGATTGGAAGCAAAGAATGGCTACAAAGTGAGCAGCCTGAACTATATCCTGGGATTCTGTCTCAAAGAAAGAAAGGAAAAAAGAGAGAGGGAGGGAGAAAGGAGGAAAGCAAGCAGGCAATCTTGGAGAGGAGGGAAGCAATAATAAAAAACAAAGAATTTACCCTCAGCTGGTAGCAATGATCAGTAAAGGAGACTCATAATAAAAATGCTTCCAATGCACAAGTTTAAAATGAATTCTCCAACTCAGGGCAGATTTTAGTGGAAAATTCCACATATCTACCCATCTATATATTATCACTGTAACAATATCTAACAGCAGATTTCATAACTGTTTATTAGCATTCTTAAAAAATTATCATCATCTTAATCATAGATGATATGTAAATGCAGCATCTATTAAACCAAAAGGGAAGGATAACTTCTGATTTTAAATCACTTTCTTCAAATAACTGAATTACCAGCAGCTTATTAAGACTGAATCTGCAGCATGACATTTCAAAATTATAAAGGACAGTAATATGACTACAATTTTGAAAACCATTAAAAATATTTACTCCTAATAAATGTCATATTGTTTGGCCTCCTTGTTTTAATTTCAAAAAGAAGTACTTCTCTTTGGACTGAATGGATACCATATTGTAGTGATGAGAAGAATGGTATGTTTGATTTATATAATATACATACATACATGCATACATAAAAATAGTGAAGGATCTTTGATGCTAAGGATGGAAATTATTTTCCCAGAGACCCCTTGTACTTTAAAATGGCATGCATCCTGATGAGAAACTCTTCACAATTTCCACTCACATAAGGGCCTGTGGGGATTTGTATGAGTGTATGAACTAATGTAAATGCTCTTCTTAAATATTTGGCCTGTCCTATATCTTTATTCAACTTTTTTACTGATTCAAATAGGAAAGGAATGTAAATTTCAAAGCACAAATTTCCTTTCCATGGAGTTTATAAATAAGGAACTGGTTCGTTGTATTATTTTTCCAGTAGTCACTTCACTGAGATCCATGTCTTCAGATTTGAAACTGCGGATCTGAAATCTATAGATAGCATCAAGTTTCATGCATAGAACAAAACAAGTAGGCTTCCTGAAAAGCAATAGCCGTGCAAGAAGTTTGCCTCATCTGCCTCCTTGCTACCAGAAGCAGCAAATTCTTCCCACTACCTCCGACCTCCGTGTATCTTCCTTTTCCTAGATGGCTACTAATGGATACAAAATCTGATCACTTAGGCCCAGGAAATAGGAAGAAACATCAACAAACAGAAAAAGTCAGTAGGACAACTTGGGACTGAGTTAGAAACACATTTCAGCCACATCCAAGAACAAGACATGATCTCGTGTCGTGAACTTACAGCTATCATCGAGACTCCCTTAATTAAGGGCAAAATGTCATCCTGACTGGAACAAATTCAAAAAAGACTTAAATTGCAGGACGAGTACAATTACCGACTGGGCCATGAATTCGCTCTTACCAAAAAGAGCAGAAATGCTAAGCCAACTGAGGGAAATGAGGACTGAATCTGTAGGTGGGCAGAGGCAAGGACATTAATTTCAAATTTCATTTCCAACTCCAGATCAAGTGCAAAGCTCTCTGGTCTACAGCAGAGCAATCTCTGAATACAAATGTAAAAGACTGTTCCACAGAATAGCTCTGACAGCTACAAGTAACTCCAAATTTAAAAGTTGTCTCTAAAAGTCAGTATTTAATCACAGATCAGGCTAAGTGCCAGATCAGCTCCCCCAATAAAACCAGTTATTTCTTCCTCCCCCTTCTTTGGTAATTCAAAGTAGTGAACCATGCTTGAGGAAATCGTGTGTGCTTTTTAACCCCCTTCTCTATAAGGTGAAAATCCTACTGGCTCTCTCTTGCCGTCTACTAAAAAATAAGTTGCCAAGAACTATCAGTAGGCCCTAATCTATGCAAAAATCAGTGAGACAGTACGAAAGCCCCTCCCCACGAAGAAATTTTTTTCTTAGGTTGGAGAAAAAGTTTAGATAGCAGAGCAAGGAGTATAAAATAGATAATGAGTCAAAGAAAAGTTCTATCAGCAATTTTAGCAAAAGCAGCAAGCACATCTCTCTACTCACACAGAAACAGATGCTATCTACAAATACACTTTAGGAAACCAGAAACGCTGTCTTGTTTATCCGTATAAAACACCTACCAAATGTCGTATTGTTTGGCTCCCTCCTTTTAATTTCAAAAAGAAGTACTTCTCTTTGGACTTACTGGATACAATACTACCAGTAGAATCCATGTAGTGATGAGAAAATATATTTGACTTATATAATATACGTACATACATACATACATAAAAACAGTGTAGTTATTTTTATTTTTATTTCTTTTTTTGTTTATTTTTTATTTCTTTATTTCTTTCTTTACTTTTTATTTCTTTTCTTAACAGACAGGCTCTTAAGAAAAATAGAATTTAAAAATTGGTTTGGTTCACACACAAACACATACAAACAAGCAACTTGGAAGGAGTGATCTTGCTCCACAGGTCAGACGATAAAAAGGGATGAAACCTGTAACCTGATTGCTCACCAAAAGCAATTATCCTTATCTGGTAAGATGGATGGAAACCGTCATTACACATGTGGGCTAGGAAAAAAGCGTGAAAAAACTGCCCAGAATTCTATAACAAAAGTAAATGAGGCAAAAAAAAAAAAAAGGCATGTATCTCTCAATAAAAACACAGTATTTCCAAAAATAATTTTCAACTTCAAGGTCTAGCTCAGTGGTAGAATCCAGGCTTAGCTGTTCAGGGTCCTAGGTTCAATCACCAGCACCATCAACAAAAATAAAAACCTTAAATTTCACATTCAAAACTGGCTGTATTGTGGAAAATGCTTGCCAAGAATCAATTTCAGATATAAGTGGTGTACACATCTAAGCAAGTATATAGTAAAACATTCTGTAGGTTTGTTTGTTTTGTGTGTGTGTGTGTGTGTGTGTGTGTGTGTGTGTGTGCATGCGTGCATGCATGTGTATATATATGTATGTATCACTATGGGCAGACAATTAGTATAGTTTTTCATAACTATACATTAATATAAAAACCCCAAGGTAGCACTGTATTGGGACCACCAATAGTACAATGTAATAGTACATTATTTTAATGTAATCGCTGAAGTAATTATGGCACTCGTGACCTTTCTTGCTTCCATCTGTCCTGTGGTAAAAAGAATTCCAGACAACCCCCAAGATCCCCACCCTGCCTGAGCCTTATGCACCCTGCACAATCCCTTTCCACAGGAGGGCTGGGACCTTGAATGTGTCAGGTCCACTGCTACGATGATGTTCCATCTATAGAAAAGGCGATTTTACAGAAATCACTCAAGTCCCTTTTCAGCTGACTCTGACTTAGAAAGAAGGGAAATAATAATCCTGAGCGGGCCTAATGAACCAGGTGAGCCTTCAGTCAGGTCTGAAGCAGCAAAAACAAAAAACAAAAAAACCTAACTCTCCTACTGGCCCAGGAAAAAAGCAACCACTATGTTGTGAACTATCTGCAGAAGGACTCTGGGGCAGGACCTAGGATCTCAGGGAGGTCACCAACAACAGCTAGCAAGAGAATAGGGACCTCAGCCCACCAGCCACAAGAAACCCTGAATGCTGCCAACCATCCCCATGGACCTGGAGACCTTTGGGTGTAACTGCCTCCCGGCTGACAACAGACTCCACCCAGGGCAGGGAACCAGCTCCTCAGAAGAGACTCCCAACCCAGAGAAACTGGCACAATAAATCCTGCGTTCTAAACCATTATGCTTTCAAGTTTGTTAAACAGCAACAGAAAACTGACCCAAACCAAAATTTTCTTCTTTGCCACATCATCTGCAACAGATCCTTAAAAAGCAAGGACGACAGAGAAATCGTATGGAGAGGTGAAAGTATGTAGGATTTGAGGGAGGGGAAGCCCAGGCGCTCAGTCACAGACGCTTTGATCCGAGTGCTACCGGAAACCGGGCCCAGGGAGTGGGGGGGACGGGAACTGGACATGGCGGGAGAAAACAGAGAAGGGCTGAGCTCCGAGAGTGAGCAGGAGAGTAAGAACCACACTGCCCCGGGCTTGGATACGCCCACACTTAGAGACGAAGAAGCACTGCAAAGGAGCAAAGGAAGAATGAAACAGTATTATGAGTTCTGAGGATGAAAGAATCAACCTTGGCAAGTACAGAGAAGTCAGACCGTAGACCGTTGTACTAGACAAGTATGTTACTGGCGACAGGAGTGAGAGCAGTCTCAGCAGAGCAACACAGGCAGAAACTACACTGTGATAAAAATGAAAAGCGGTCCAGCCCCCTCCATACACAACAGCGCTCGCCACTGATCCCTCTCAGAAAACACACACACACACACACACACACACACACACACACACAAAGAAGGAAAGGCATTTCATCTATAACTCCACCGCCCTTTACAACTCCTTCAGTTTTACAATATTTGGAAAGATACGGAAACAAAACTAGGTTCAGATTATAGTCACCCTACAGTAAGTCTTTTGCCTTCCAATTTAAAACTCCTTTGAATAAATTAGAAGATTATGGCTACCATCCACTGCAGATCCAGTGTCAGAAACAATTGGAAGTTTCTAGCTGGATTAAGAATGGTATGTACGTAATTATTCCATAGAACAACAAAGGTGTGTCTCCCTGTTTATGTGACTTTTGTTAGAGTTAGTTTATGTCCAGGATTTTGTGGTTTATAAGACACTGATATGCTAACAATCATAAACCAACACATTCTGAAATTTGCATTATATGTTAACCATCTTGACAGAATTAACTGTCTTTTATTTTTTGTCCTTTTGAGACAAGGTCTCACTATGCAGTTCAGGCTGGCCTTGAGCTCACTTTGTAGCCCAGGCTGGTCTCCAACTCGCAATGATCCTCCTGCCTCAGCCTCCTGAGTGCTGGGATTAGAGGCATGCGCCACCATGCCCAGCATGACTTTTTATAACTCTCTAAGATTAAATAAAAAGAACCAACTTTTTCACGGAACACGTCCCTTTACAGTCTCTTATCTCCCATAGAACAGATGGCGTATGCTGTGGTCCCGCACCTATCGTGGGAGTTACGTTCCACAGGCCCCTGCAATAGGTGAAAATCCACCAAGTAATGCCATTATACTTATTATATTATCTATATATATTTCAAGACTTTAAAAACACTTCTGGCACTCCTATAAACCTTTCCCACTCTCTTATAAACACTTCATATGCTCTTAAACAGTTTCTATACTCTTAAACCTACATAATTTTAACAACATGTAAAATTCTATATGGGTACTCACCAGCAAAGTATACTACAACTTAAATAATAAAGATCATGAATTATGTAGCTGTGCAGTGCTGATGGCGATGATGATGGTGAGATGAATGTACTGCACAGCAAAGGAGAGCAAGGAGAAATGCTGAACATATGGGCACAGTGCAGGACAGCAAACAAACCGATAGTGCAGTCACTGAGCCAATCAGCGCCCAGGATACAGCGCACAGTGCTGTGATTGGTCGCCTTCCTTTCCATCAGCCAAAAGTGTGCCGTGTACTGTCTCACATTGTCAAACTTGCACAAGGGGTAGCAGCATACTGCATTTCCATTGTGTTACAGTACAGTATTCATCTGCTGATGAAATACATACTGTATTTTATTGATTTAATATTCTTTTTTAATATGTTTGAAGTAACACTTTTTTATATTTTTTGTATTATTTCAAATTTTTAGTTCAAAATAAATAAAATCATAACTATTATATAAATACCTATATCCCGCAAAATCCCACAATACAGTGAAAACTCCACAATACAAAATTAGTTATATATATATTTTTTAACCCATGATACAGTGAAGCCACAATAAGTGAACCACAATACAGCGGCGGACGACTGTATTACTCTATGCAGAATATAAAGAATGCTCAAAGTCATTCTTGCCAGCAACTGAGCTAAAGAGCACTATAAAATGTTAACTGATTTCCCAAGACTCAATCAAATAGCTAACTCCTAAGTGTTTTCATGACAGTTGGTCACAATGTCCAGAGATTACAAAAAACAGCTTATGGGGTACAAGTTCAGAATCAAACCATTTCCTTTGATTTTCCAGGCTGCCCAACACTGAACATTGCCCTACTCTGAATACTGACACAGTTTCCCACAGAAGGTCTTCGACAGTATAGGATTATATTTCCCCAGTAAATTAAAGAGACCCAGGAGACAGAGTGTGCATATGTCTAGTGCGTGGGAAGCATGAGTAACCATCCATGCTTCTTACAACCAGAAGCTGATGGAGAAACATCCAACAGTCATTCTTCACTGACTGACCCTGACTGGGTTTACAGGCTATCATGAGTAAGGTCTTATCAGACAAGGAAAAAGAGGATTAAAAAATCCAGGCAAACCTAAACAATATCGGGTTAAAGGGGAAAAACAAAATCAAGTCACACCCTTTGTCTTTTTCTTCCTGTCTTTCCTATGTGAATCTTGGCTTTGAGTTTCCTTTCTTCCCTCCTCATAAGAAACAGATAAAGTCATTTGGTAGAATATATGAGAGGGCCTCATAAAGAAAAAAAATCACATTCCTATGAGCTGCAAGTAAAAAACTATTGTATTATAGCTGCATATTTCCAAATGTGAAACATGCCTCAAATTAATGGTAAAACTAGGTTATAAAATACTTTTACCCTTTAACTCATTATTTAGATTTTTTCTTAAAAAAAATTCCTCACAAGAGTGGCTCTGCCACAGAGATACATTCATAATAGCGTCATTTATAACGTTTAAGACCAAAAGTAACATAAATATGTAGTAAAATGTGAAATTTTTCATACATTATGGAATATGAACAGATAAGATCTCATGAAACCATAATTAAATGTGGACTATTTGGAAATGCTTATAACAAATATTAAATGGAAAGGGCCAAACACAAAGTCTAAGGTACAAGTAAAGTGACATAAAGTAACCATATCCCATGAGGAAAGGAAAAGAAAGGGATAAAGTCCATTGTTTACTCTGGAGAGGAGGAGTTTTCGTTTGCCTATGTTGTCGTAAACTGTGGACATTTTTATAAAACAACCCTCAAAATGGGTAGGTGAGAGAGTTTTTCATTTTATCCTAACTCACTAATTTCCCATTGCTTGGGTGAGAAGGAATGATGACAGGTTATTAGAATTGAAAGGATGGGCTCAATCTACCCTGAGGCTTTGTATCAAAGAAGAGAATACAGACAGAATACTGTCTATTCATTCCAGTGACGCACTGGAGAAATGGTCAGGAAGCCTCCTCGTGGCTTTGCTCTGTGGAGGTGGTTTAGGTAGTTGACGGTACTGCTGCTCCACGGTGAATGTGGCACAAGCCATAATACATTAGAATACATAAAGCAATAAAATGAACTGCTGTTTTGCAACCGGGGTGGTGAAAGGCATTTTGCATCCCTGTATCTCTCAGTGCCTACACCACCCCTAATTAGGATGTTGCCACAGAAGAATAGTGTTATTTCCACCAAAAGAATTAGGAGAATAAAGACCTTCAGCCCCAGAGGACTTCTGAACTTCAGGAGGGGGAAACAAAGCTTGCACTGATTATAACTGTTGTTTCTTTTCATTCTTGAGTGAAGGTTTTACATAATTTCCAAAAGAATAAAAAAAGGGTTATGTGGAAATAGAAGCAGTAAAGGCCTATTATATTAAAAGTGGCCATGCAGGAATTATTTCCAAATGTGTCAGAAGGCATACAATGTAATGTAAGCCTTATTTTTCATTTGCATTCATGTTAAATATTGCCAGCTAGTCAAGAATTTAAAAGCTTTTACAACACTAAAGATTATGCGGTGATGATGGTTAAGTATTATCTACTTGACAACGTTCTGCAAAAAGAAGAACATGTGGAAATCAAACAGATCTCTATCTTTCTACACCTTGTCTGTGCTTTTATTATCAAAACAAAACTGTTTAATTCTCAGTTTACAGAGCCCAGAGAACAGTGTTCTAGTTAGCAACTTGGCAGTAGCATTTCTGACACAATCTACACTAACACGTGCTGGACATCTGCACATTAGGAAAGTCTAGAAACCTCGTCTCCTCCGCCTGGTAGCAGTTACCTCTTGTTCCTTTGGGAAACGGGATAAGCTGCCGGCTGTAGCAACAGGGTGGAGAACTGGACATACGGCCTAAGCTGGACCAACCAAGTCCCTTCCCGTGGATTTTTATTTATTCTTAAGGGTAGAAGGAAGTTTTCTTTCCTACTTATTTGCTGGCTGGAAAACGACTAAGTCTTATCCTTTCTATGCGCACAATGTCTTCCTCAGCATGAAGAAAAACTGAGTTAAAAGAGAATGCGGAGCTAGCCAGATGTAGAGGCGCACGCCTGTAATCCCAGCGCTCAGGATAGGCTGAGGCAGGAGAATCACCAGGAGTTTGAGCCCAGCCTGGGCTACATATGTGAGTTCACAGCAAGAGTTCACGGCAAGATCCTGAACGGGGAGGGCCATGAATATGAGGAGGAATGAGGGGGTGGGCACAGTGGTGCCTGCTGTCATCCCAGCACTTGGGAGGCTGAGGCAGGAGATTTAGAATTCAAGGGAGCCTGAGCTACACAGCAAGACTCGGGAAGAGTACGTATGAGGCCAACACAGGCACAAGCAGTCAAGACATAAAGAAGAGATCGAGTCGTTCCGGCCAGCTTCCACTTCTATTGTTCTGAATGCGATTCAGCTAAATAAAAATAATTTCCTCTTTTACTTAGAACAGGCTTCAGGGCCTCATAATCAAAGAATCCTAAGCAAGGAAAAGGTAAACAAATAAAGTGAAATGAGGAAAGGAGCTCAGTAATGCAATCTAACCCAGCAGTGCTGTACAAAGTGCGCGAAGAATTTCGTTGTTCTAGTAATGTTTCAATAGTGCGTTGTTTTCTTCTGTTTTGTTCTGTTTTGCAGTACTGGAGACTGACTTAGGGCCTTGGCATTAAGCTACATCCCCAGCCCTTTATTTTTTTCTTTTGAGAAAGGATCTCACTAAGTTACCCAGGTTGGGCTCAAATTTATGATTCCGCCTCAGCCTCCCACGGTGAAGTCAGGAGTGCCCTTAGGATTACAGGCGTGTGTGACCACACCCAGCTTGCGTCTTGTGAAAAGAGAAGAACATCCTTTAAATGCTGCTGGAATATCATATTTGTACTTCATGCTGTTTAATGTTAAATTATAACTTCTTTCTCAGAAAAATATATAGCCATACAGCGAACTACATAAAGCAGGAATTAAAATTACATAGCAAACCTTTAAAATCATCTACATGAAAAAATATGATCATCTGATAAAAATAACGATAAAAGAAAGCCTTAAAGATGCTTATATTAGCTTTATTTATCAAATCTACTGACAAGTATCCAAAACGTGACAAATTTCAACAGCAAAATACATTATAAAATTTCTGGACATTTTTCAATAGAAAAACAGATAGTACAAACTTTTATCAACCTACATCCTCTCTTCTCACATCAGCAAAACTGTTTTCTTTTGGTTAAACCCAATTGCAATAGTCTCACTAAACACAAATCATCTTCTTAGCTGGTCATAGCAGGAATTGAGGTAAACAATCCCAGCAGTTCATGTTCCACTCGTTTGGCACCCACAGGTCCTCTACACAAAGTTACTGAGCACACCTGAATTTCAGGTGTGAAAGGCCTGGTATCATTCACTTTGTCCAACCTACGGGAACCTAAGAAGGCAGAGGTCACATACAAACTACGTAATGAGAGGAAGAAAACTATCCAAATTAGTTCAACTTCCTTCGTAGCAACATGTCCAAATCTTTTATGCCTCAGGGATCTCATGAGAATGTGATGAAAACCACATCCCCCAAACGCCTGTTCACTTACTTAACATACCGAAGGCAGCTGCAGCGGTTCCTGAAACTCTGCGCTCCTCCCCAGACAGCGGGTTAGGAAATCGTGCTTGAAAACCATTGAAAAGCCCATTGAAGAAAAAAAATGCTGTAATTACTTGCCTGAAAAGAGCCAATATATTTTACATATTTCATTTCTGAGCCAGATCGCTAATAGGAAACACCAGGCCATCACACAGAGACTTCACCTACTTCCTATTCTGAAGGGCAAACTGGACCATCCAAAGCACCCTGCAATCTCGTGCGAGTCACACTGTCCACTGGGACCCTCCACAGGCCTCTGGCACCCAGCAGAGGTCCCCCGCCCAGGAACAAAGTCTGCCTTAGGCAAATTTCAAAATCTCACTCTTTGGTTTATTGACAAAATAACAGGAGTGAATTAAGAACTCTACATGACTTTGAGGATATGCTTGTTTTTGCAGAGGAAAACTAACTAGGTGCCACACCAGGAGAGACTTTTCCCAGATATCTTTCATGCCAGGTTTTATTTGCTCATCAAAATTCACTTTACCAACATTGCCCTGTGCCCTAAAAGATCCATAGTGAACCTCTATGGTTCTCATTGTAGGACCCCATCTTCTGGCTTCTGGAAGTGCTGGGTGATATAGTTAAGATGTGGTTTATTCCTGACAAAACTCATGTTGGGAATGGTGACAGTACTGAAATGGGGTGAGATCTGTGAAGAGGGGGGTGCTGGGCACGTTGGCGTGCAATTATAAGGCCAGGCCTTGAGAGGCCGAGACAGAAGGATCACTGCAAGTTCAGGGCCGGCCTGAGCTACATAGGGAGTTTAAGGACAGCCTGAACTACCTAGCAAGACCGTGTCTCAAAAAGCAAACAATAAAAGTAAGAGTGGGTTACACAGTGAGAAGATAAAGTCACTGCTACCCTCCTGAAGGGATTCCTGTTGATCTCAGGCAGGAAATTCGCTCCTGCAAGAGCTGGCTGATAGGAGTGAGCAGACCTCCTATCTGGCCATATGATCTCTGCCACAGAAGCCCTTGCCCCCAGAACACAGGCCCATCATGAGGCTCTCACCAGAAGCTGATGCCAGCTTCATGTTCTTGAACTTCCAGAACTGTAAGCTAAATAACCTCTTTTCTTTATAACACATCCAGCCCCAAGTATTTTGCTATAGCAACACAAAACATTCTAAGACGTGACAACAGAGAATCAGACAGAATATAAATGGAGACAAGTAAAAACCAACTGTTCATCACCCTTGGAGCTTGCTGTCTTGCCAAAGAAGACTGCAGCTTCTTTCAATGGTGCTGAATCTAGAACAAAACTCATGCTAAAGCCTCAGAATTTATTCCCACTCATCTCTAATGAGGCTGCACAAAATGTGGGTCACTGTAAGATCACCTGGGGCTCCTTTACCCCCCAGGCTACCATATATGTTTTCATTAGAAACCAACTCTCCCAGAATAATTAAATTATGAACGTCATCTGTTCCCTCAGTCCTTGCATGATGCATTTCTTTTTTTACATTTTGAATTGTGTACTATATGAATATAAAATTTCCATGTTTAGAAATTTAAACATGGAAATTTGTTCTCTTAAAGAGAATATCCTGTAGACCTTGTGAGTACCTGGGCCTATTCCACTGTGAGGCTTCAAAAGGAGTCAAAGATTTCTAAGAATTAGAATTTACCTGGTGGAATGTCAGAAGCTGTGCTGCTCAGCAGGCTGGAGTAGTAGGAAAAGGCAGGTGATCAGTTCACACACACTGAAAAAAAAAACCTGGACAGCACTGCTGCCTCTGCGCTCCCAGGGAGAGCCCAGAAGCACAAGGGTCCAAGCACCTGGTGGACCAGATTCCTCCTTCAGGAACAACAGTACACGACAAAGGCTAGCACCCCCATGAAGGTCGCTGCTCCAGCACCCACTGGGGACAGCCATTTAAAAACACAACTGGCCAGCCCCAGGTTCCCACTGACGGACACTGCTTCCAGCCTGAATGAGGCCCCGGGGGATGCCACTCTCACTGCTGGTTTCTCTTACATGAAAGGCACATAGTAGAGGGCATGTATGTGTCCCTCTCCCTGCCTAACGTTCAGTGCCTGCTCATGAACACAGCGCCACAGCGCAGGAGGGTGCAGCCGTTCAGAAGTGTGTGAGCAGAGCCATTCTGATTCATCACCAGCACTCCCCAGGAAGAAACCTACCATGCACCTCTGAGGTGGCTTTCCCATTTTCTGTGAATTCTCACAAAGGTTGAGGAAACGAACTCCTATGTTCATCCGCACTGTGGAAGACGGCAGAACACTGAAGCAGTTCTCCATAGTTTATGGCCTACTCTCTCTATTTTAAAAGCAAAATATATTTAAAAGTAGATATTCTCACTCCCTTAACAATTTCAAAATCAGGATGGTCAACTTTAAAAAGAGCTTCAAAGAGTTCATTTCACTCAAAAGAGTGCTTGGAAGAGTTCATTTCACTAAATAAAATGGAACACTTCTGAAGCTGATATTTTTTTCAATGTAGTAGCTTACATATTTTTATAGATTTCAAAAATGAAATCACTAGGCATGACATACAACTGTAAATACCATGAGAAGTATATTTAAAAATTTGGGGGGAGGTGTTGAGGCAGGGTCTCACTATGTACTGCAGACTGACCTTGAACTCGCTTATGTAGCCTAGGCTGGCCTCAAACTCATGGAAATCCTCTTGCCTCAGCCCCCTGAGTGGTGGGATTACAGATGTGTGCCACCATACCTGGCATATATTTAAATATTATAACTAAATTCAAAGTTTTATATTTTTTAAAAAACAGAGCTAATACACTACCTATTAAAAAAAGACTGTACTGATACTACTTTTTGTCCAAAACTGTAAGTAAACATTATTATATCCAATCCTCTCTTGAAAATTAATTGTGCAATTTTCTTCCTACAGATTGCTAAGTAAAAAATTGAGATACTTAATGCGAAGGAACCAATATCCACTGCTAAGAAACTATTTAAAATATATTTTTCCTCCTGGGATTTTCATGTTCCAACTATATGCACCTCACACAGGCAAACAGGAAGTAACCACACCTTCAGGAGTCTCCAAGAGTGAGTCTGACTGGAAAATCTTTCTTTGGAAAGACTGCTTTGTTACTATCTAGTGTGCCCTACTGTCACCAAATGCCGCAATTAAAGAAAAAATAAATCGCTTATATTTCTATCCACTCCCCAAACATTGATTATTCAATCAGATTTGTCCTGTCTGTTCTTATAGATAGACTGTCTTCCTGGTCCAGGCAGTGAGAATGTGCTAATCTGGAAGAATGGTCATGGGAGGGGGCAAACATTGAGATTCTCTAATACAGTTCACTAACAAAATAATAGTCCCTCACAGAGGAGTCAAGTAAGGAGATTCTCTACGATGATGCTCAACCATGTCTTAAGGAAGAAAAACCCTGTGGCATGTTCAACTGAAATAACAAGCAACATGGTGGTCTCTAGGGCTGTATCTGAGTCCTTTATTTTCAAAAGAGGAAAAGGAGGCAAAGCCACTTCCTCTCTGGCCGCCTGACATCAGTGTTGTTTGCATGATCCACGCAGATCTTCACACACACCAGAGATACACAGTGATTTCCCAGGTTCTGTGCATGAACACGGGTCACAAATCCAGTAGAGCATGAAAGGCTCGAGCTGAGAGGCTGAAACAAGAAAGCACCTAGGCACCAGTGGAGCGCTCTGGGCCGCTCCCACCTCCGCGGAGGGCAGAGGGAGCGGCAGTCTACAAGGGGGCCCCTTGGTTTCAAAGAAACACATGCGAATACCAAAGGCAGAGTAAAATATTTGGTATCTTTTGTGGAAAAAAAAACCAAACAAACAGAGGGAAACAAGACCAATACAGCGTGCATTTATAAAAACAAACAACGCAAGGAAAAAGAAAAATTAATAAAAATGATGACCTATAAGGTAAAGGGTGATAGCTGGGAGGGAGGGAAAGATAGAAATAAAACATTCCTGAATATGTACTCTGTGTTTTATGTAGCTTTACATATGTATACATTTTATATATATCTCAATAATTCAAGGGAAAAATATCAGCCTTATTTGAAAACAAAATGAAATAAATCTAATATAGCAAATTGGTAATGTAAGTGGAGAGAAAATACGTATGTAAGATACTTTTAGAGGGCTGGGGAACGATACAGCTCAGCAGTGAAGCATTTCTCTAGCAAGTGCAAGGGCCCTGGGTTCCATTCTCAGCATTGCAAAAGCAAAATAAAGGACTTTAAGGCAGCACTGTGACTATTCAAACTTAGTGGAAAATACCCTAAGATCTAAAGGAGATGCAAAGTTATCTCAATCTATCATTCAGCAATTTTACAATTAGCAGGAAGTACATGCTAGTTTTTTTTTCTATTTTTTTTTATTTTAAAGACAAAAGAATGGAGACATATGAACCAGAAAAGCCATAAACAATACAGAAAATACAAAGTTATACAGAATATAGTAGGGAATTAGAACTGGATGTTGTATTACATAGTTATCTTCACATTAGTTAACACAAAAACATTAAAGGAAATACCAAATTGTAGATAAGATAGT
>PVLD010026514.1:0-22084 GCA_004027595.1 Dinomys branickii | reverse complement strand
AAAAAAAAAAAAAAACAAAGTTACTTTGCACCATACAATATTTATTAATTTAACAGTAATTCTGACCATGTTCTGTATGATGTACCAAATTATATTGGGTTTACAGAATTCCAAACAATACTCCATATACGGACTCTTTATTCACCAAAATCCTCATAGTTATAAATAGGTAAGGATACATGTGACTCAAAATAGTATAAAAAGACTAAAACTGCGAAAATCAGAATTAATGTATTCCTGTCATTTCTATCCATGAGTACAATAGCCCATATCCAACTTAAATATGACCATATTTCTCCCAGAAATGATACAAAATGTAGTGTCATCTTGTCTTGAGATTGCAAAATCTTATCTCATACTGTTCCCAGGACTTACTTTGATAGAGTTTTCTTGCTTTACCAGAGTGACATAAGGAAATTTCACTATGATGCCCACTGTCATCATGGGAGTCCATTAGATAGTATCACACACACACACACACACACACACACACACACACACACACCTCAAAAAATAAACTTTTCTCTAAAGCTTTTTTTTGTCACATCAGAATACATTCTCCAATTCCTTTTCATTCCAAACCAACACACTCTGAGCACTGCATATTGAAACGCTGCTATCAAGAAAACTACAAGAGCTGTGCTCTATCAGACGTGCTTATCTTGTGGTGTAGCGGGTTGCTAACTAGCACTAGAAGGCTTCCAGATTCACGCGGGTGCTCCAAATGTATGGTACCTGAGTTACGTAAATCTTTCACAGCAAATAAGAAGAGATATAGATGTGCCTCCACTTTATTACAAAGAAGGTTAAAATAAGCCTGAAGCCAAAATGAAATGCACAATGAAACTCTCTATGGAGGCATTAATATTTTTATTAATAAAGAAATTACATTTTATGGAAAGCTTCCATCCTCCATGAATAAAGAATAGTTAATGCAGTTAAGCTAATGACAGACGTTTTAATTCCGTGCACCTTCCCCTGGGGACCCAGTGCAGTTCCTCTCAGTTGAGTACTTGGATACATATATTATATATATATATATATTTAACAAAAGATCTTAACTAGGGTCACACGAATTTTTTATCAAAAGTTTTCGAATACTTGACACGTAATTTTCCCAAAGAACTCTGCAATTAATAAAATTGGCATTACCTTACTTGCTTTATAAATGTCGGCCATAGTAAATGCACGTTTTCTTATTTATATACAAATCTACTTTATACAAATTCTTTTCTGACTATGCAAAAAGAAAAAAAAAATCGTTCTTCCTCTAATCCACGCAACACTTCGCAAGCAGGTTAATTTTCAGATGTTTCCATCATGTTGCTTATCTCCTAAACCACATGCAGTGGCTAAAGGTGGTCATCAGCATACCCTGCATTTGCTGCTTGCCATAAGCTTTGCCCATCCTGCCTTTCCTCCTGTAGCCCCTGGTGCGTGTCCACTCAAATCCTCTTCTCTAATTGGGCCTCTCTGCCCCTTGTTTTCAAGTACAATATATACATTCACTACAGTACTGCACTGTCCTCCAAATTTTCTCCTTTTTTCTCCCAAGTATACTGTCCTTTTCTCTACCAGTCCAAACTCAATCCATGGCCCCAATTTCAATTAAATATATTCTCTCTGGTGCTTTTCCTAACCAAGCCATTTCACAATTGCCTATGCTTTCTGGAGGTTCGCATTGGTTTGCCTCTGTTAACCAATTAATATTTATCATAATTCTTATATTTTTAATTAACTACTTGAATATTTATACATTTTCCCGCATAAAAATTTAAGCAATAAGGACATAGACACTTTTTAAATATTGTTTTGCCTTTAATGACCTTCCATCAGTGGACTGCACATAGCAGGTTTTCACAAAATTCTGAATTTATTCACATAAATTCACAGAGTAACACAAGGGACTCATGCTACATAGAAAACATTTTTTTCCTGAGAAACCTGCTAAGTATTGCTTCAAGCTGCCAAGAGGAATCTTATCCCCAGGGTGTCATTAAAAATAAATACACACTCTTTTGTGCTGGGTGGTCTAAAAGAAAGTAGTAACTCAGGAAAGAAAGAAGTATCAGTGCACTAACCCCAGTTCTCTGGCTCCATTATTGTGTAGATATTTCTGTGCCTTCCAGACTATAAACATCCAAAAGGAAGATGTGATTTAAGACTTGGATGAATGACTTTTGTCTCCGGTGAATGTTGAAAGTGAAGTAAACCTTTATCAATCCTGGGTTCTATTTGTAGTTCTTAATTAGTCCTGGTGTACCTATGAAAGTTCTAATATACATGGTATAACGGTAAGGCACCAATATATATGGTCTTCATAGTACATACTTGTATTGAACCCTAGCCAGTCTTTATCACCAGCTATCTTTCTGATTCATCCTTTTCATTTCATCTCTGTTGTCATCAAATCTGCTTTTTCATTGGTCAGCTGGACCATTTAAACTTAAAACAAGTATCGATATAGTTAACTACAGTACAGTAATTTGGAAGGCAGCTATGCTAACCACTATACCACTGGCGCCTCTGTAGTACGGTAATTTGCTACTAGATTTTTATTTGTCCTATTTTTTAATACACCTGTGCCTTTCCTATCTTCATTTTGTTAGGAAAGAATTCAAGTAGAGTATCATTTTTATTCATATATTTGCTTTTTGCTTCCTGTTTTATTATTTCCTAGTCATACTCTTAATAGTTAACTGAGGCTTCATAGAATACCAATTCATGTAAAATTAGAAACTTGAAAAATTAAAATACCACTTATCTGTCCCATCCTTTGTGCCACTCTTTACAAATATTTACGTGTGTTCTGTACATTTTATTAACCTCAAAAAGTCAATTATCTTGTAAATAAAATAATAAGTAAATTTAGAAAGACACAATGTTCCTATTTACCACCTTATTTACCATTTCTTTTGATCTTCTTCCTTTTAGTGTATCTTAGTTTTGTAGGCGTTATTTCTCTCTGTCCTAAAGACCATTCTTTAGCATTTCTTAAAAGTACATAATGGATAATAATTAGCTCCCATTTTGTTTATCTGAAAAGGTTTTTATTTCATACTCAGTTTTAAAGTATAGTTTTCCTGGAGATAAAATCCCACAATGAGAGATTTATTTTTTTTTCTCTGAATAGCATAAAATTTTGCCAGTTGGGTCCTCCCACAATTCTGATGAGCTGGCAGCTGGCATTCCTGTCATTGTAATTGTTTTCTTCTGACCACTTTCAAAATTTTGGCTTAACGTTTCTTCCAAGCCCTTTGACTAAAATACGCCTAAGATGTTATTCTGTTTGTATTCATCCTGCCTGGAGTCCACTACGCTTTCTAACTCTGCACATGGTTTGGGACCAGTACCTATTGGTGTATTTTTTCTCTCATTCTGTCTTCTGCTTTCTGGAATTCGAATTAGACATATGTCAGATCATTTGGCATCATCTTATAAGTCATGGAAGCCATGCTCATTTTCCCCAATCTTACTTGTCCTATTTCAGATTGGATAATTTTATGAACTTATTTTTACTTTACTGAATTTCTTCTACTTCATCCTATCTGCTGCCAAACTCAGGGACTTTTTCATTTTAAGAATCATACTTTGCAGCTCTGAAATTTCAAGTTTATTTTTCATAAGTGTTACTGAGGTTACCAATCTGTGAACTTTTTATAACATTTTCCCCCCTCTGTCCAGCAATGCATTTACTTTTTCTTTTTTTAATTTTGAATTTTAAAAATTTTTATTAGTATATCTTTGCATGTTTGTGGTATGTAATATATTTACAAAAACAAGTTTGTGAATATATTTTCCCATCTGACTCATTTGCTTTTCTCTCTTCATTAGGTTATAGTTCTGGGAAAACATTATTTTTCATCATAGAAATATTGGAATATAGTGTCTTATTTTTTAAAAGTGTGGCTATTATCCTGTCAGGGAGTTGTATGACTGGCTGATCACATAGAACTTGCAGAGGTTTGGTGTTACATTTGCTGGAATTAATTGGGGCTTAGATGGGGAGGACCCTGAGTCCCGCTTTCCTCATCTTCGGAAAATATCTATTCTCTATGTTTTCAGCTGTTACTGCCTAGTGGATTTCTCTGTGTCTTTTCCATTCACGGATATTTCAGA
The DNA here is from genome assembly GCA_004027595.1 of Dinomys branickii. NCBI lineage: Eukaryota > Metazoa > Chordata > Mammalia > Rodentia > Dinomyidae > Dinomys > Dinomys branickii. Next base: position 17,965 of record PVLD010026514.1, on the reverse strand, counting down.
GACCAGTCAAAGATTTGAGGGCAATTCTTCATCTACTGGGGCTTCTTTTTCTGTAAGTTCTTTCATCACAGGTGTTCTTAATTTTCAGTCATTCTATCATCCTGGAACTCCATTTTTTTATTCCATAAACCAATCAAGACCTTCTGTGTGTGTCTAGATTCCATGTCATACACACAACAGAGTGATTTATATTTTATTTAAAACCATATAAATAATGATTCTTTCCTAATGAGAAAGAATTCAATTGTTAAACCCTTTCCAGGTTCTGCCTACTCTGGTTTCTTCAAAACACAGACACACACACACTCACACACACACACACACACACACACACACACAAAGGTACATCACCCTACATGCAAAACTATAGACATGTGTGTATGTACTGTCACTCTTCTCTGTGGTAAGGTCAGTCTACTTCTCTCTAATTACTAGAATTACAATTGCATTCTCAGCCTTTACTTTCAAGCTGTCACTCTGAGCTACAGCAAGAACCTCTAACTAGGTCTCAAGAGCATTTAACTCTTTAAACTCACAACTTTTCCCTGTTCAAGCAATTTTCCTGACCATATCCAGAGTTATTTTATTAAAACCACAATTTTTATCATGCCACTCTCCTTAAAACTGTTGCAAAGTGCCAGGGATACAGATCAGTGATACACTGCCTGCCTGGCAGGCATGAGTTCCTGAGTTCAACTGCCAGTACAAAAAAAATCTGTTGCATAGCCTCTCATTACTTCTAGAATCACACCCAGAATTATTCTTTTTAAAAAATAAGTTTATTGATATAATTTTGATATCATAGAGATCACATTCATCACAGAGAATTTGTACCTGTACATGATATATCTTACTTCCTCTTTTCTCCCATCCCCCCCTTCAACCCATTCCTCTTCTTCTTTACAAAGCTTTGTTTCAATTTCATATTTTTCATTTCCCTTCCATCTTCCCTACCCCTAATGCTGTTTTCCTTTTGAATAATTATTTCCTATTTCACAATATCTAGTATATATTTTGGTTTTTATTTACACTTTCAGTTTCTCACACCAGTGAGACAATGCAATATTCACATATATGTGTCAAATTTATTTCATTTAGGAGTATGGTCTCAAGGTGCATCTATTTATCTAGAAATGTCTCAAGTTTATCCTTTTTATGACTGAGTGGTACTCCATTATATAAAACAATCTTTTTGATCCATTCATCAGTTGATGGGCATTTGGATTATCTCCAAGATTTAGCTATTACACACTGTGTTGCTCTAAACATGGGTGCACATGAATCACTGTTACATGGATGCTTTTAATTCTTTTGGGAAGATGCCAAGAAGAGGATGTTCTTTAACAGCTCAGAAATCTGCTTCCTGTCTTAGTTTTCCACTTCATCTCTGCTAGATCACTGTCCTCCTGCTCCCTATATCAGCACTTCACTTAAGCTTCAGGCTTTAGACTAAATGTGACTTTCAGATCTGATTCCTTATTTTATCAGTCAAGTGTTATAGTGAAGTGTTGCATATATACAATTTTGGTTAAGATTTCAGGGTTTTGCTGAACTATGTAGAGTGACCCCATTTGAAACAAAGAAAAAGAGAGAAGGAAGGAAGGAAGGAAGGAAGGAAGGAAGGAAGGAAGGAAGGAAGGAAAATAACAAGCCGTGATTGTCCCTCACTTGTGTTTGTTTTCTGCCCTCTGTCCACCATGAACTGTTTCACCTCCGCGATGCCCCTTTGCCTTGCAACCCTGCCTTGGAGCCAGCTGATGATGGACTGAAACCTCTACAAACTGTGAGCCATATAAACCTTTCCTTTTTAATTTGCGAGTATTGGGTAGTTTGTCCCAGCAGAGAGAAAAATAGACAGTCTCGAAAAATGCACTGAACTTCTCCTGAACAGAGGAAACATCAGCATTAAACTCATTCCAGGTTTACCAAAGGGAAGTCATCCTGGGGCAGGATCAACTATGAAATGGTTACCCAATTGCACAGAGAGTACAGGCAAGGTATCCAGAGAATTAATGTTGATATGGTTACTTGGTCTTTTTCATATAAGTTTCTCTGAAAGATAATTAAGATTTTGTGCAACTTTGTGAAAAACAGTGAGAGATCAAACACTTACCTAGTACATACTCCATTTCTATGAACTTGATATTAACTCATTGGATCTTTATAACCCTATCGAATGCATCATGTTATTACCACACTTTTGCAGATGAGAAATCTATGGATCAGAAAAGTTAAATATCATCAAGGTCACATAGCTGATAAGTGGCATAGCCAAACTTTAAGCATCTTACTCTGGCTTCAGTTTATTTGGATAAGGAATGTATTCTGCTGTTAAGTGTTCTCATTCTAGATTGTGAACTGTTTTTTGGCTCCTCCTTGATTATGACACTTATTTGTAATAATATTCTGATATGTTTTCAACATCATTCTCAACCAGATGTTAAGAAAGTAGATCTATATTTCTGTTGCCTTTATACTTATTACAGTTCTTCAGAAGCAAAAGGAAACTCCATTACTCAAGGACTGTTGGCATCACTGGAATGCTCCAGAGAGAGCACAGTACCATCAGCTCCTTCATGTTGAATGAAGCCAAAACGTTTCTTTTTCCTTGATGAGAAGTTTGCTGGTTGAGACAATATTAAGGTAAAGTGCATTATAATTTAGTTAGATTTAATGAGGGTTGTGTTTTAAACATGTAGAACACTTGAAAAGTAAATATGACTTAAGAAGTCCACAAAAAGACATCAATCTACTCAAGATCAGCATTTTGAATACAGATGAGGGTTTCTTGAAAGTCTCATTTAGCTAATGTGGTTTGTTGCAATGCTGGGTATCAAACCCAGAGCCTTAGGCATGCGAGACAAGGGCTTTATCTCTGAGCTACCTCCCCAGCCATTTTTATTTTTATTTTTTATTTTGAGACAAAGTCTTATTAACTTGTTGATTACCTGAGATGGGCTTTAATGTAAGTAGATGTCAATATCTTAGCAAAAACTTTTCACAATTGAGTCATTCGTGACAGAGCCATTAGACCTCAGGAAAAAAAATAAAGTATTTTCTACTACAATTACCTCTACAGCACAACACTATAAGCATCACAACTGAGATTTATGAGGTTTCATAGGAGATATCACACATCTGGTTCACAGATTGGATCTAGATTTCCTGATTGCTTCCACTTAATTTCCACTCATTCATTAACTTATTCAACAAATATTCTATGTGTTGCTACTATATAATAGGCATTTGTTGGGCACTAGAAGTCTAAAACTGAGTAAGCTAAATATGGTCTCTGCCCTCATGGAGCTTATAGTCTAGTGGGTTGCTCAAGTTAACTAGATATACCTATTCCATATAGTACCCATACATACACTGGGAAAGAAGATAATAGGGCATGTAGAAGTGTAATATAAAATACAGTAAGAAACATCTGATGGGAATCCAAGAGGCTTTCCTACAGACCATGCAGCATTTATGACACAGAGCTTAAGCACTGGGATGTTCATTTCCTTCTTTTTCACATTTAATTTATGCTACTTTAATTTATGTCTACTTTAATTTACTACCGTGTTGTAAGAATCAGTACTCTTTACTACATTCATAAATAAAAAATTTAACCATATTTTAATTAATGTTTCTGTTAATTTTCAGTTACCACATATTAGGTCCTTCCGTCCTCGAAGGCAGAACCTAACCAAGTGATAAGTGAAGACTAAAGTTACTTGCTTTCAAGTCATTAGCACTTACCAACTGCATAGTTGGGAAATAGTCTCTTCCTCGAGTTGAATTAAGCTAATGAGTCTATCATTTCTGGTGAGAATAAAAACTCACCAAATTTCTTGGGTCTGATAACATTCTAGGCAGGCCTAAAATATACCCATACCAATGTTTACTGTCTTTCAAAACAAACACAAGATAAAACAATAAAAAGCACTGAAATCCTCAGAACCTAAGCTAAATGACCAACTAAGTTAAATAAGTCTCTGTATTATCTAGTGCTCTTCATACACTCCCCCTGAGGGGGTCTAAGCAGGTAGCACCTTCCAAGGGGGCATTGCTGGCCAAATGGCTAGAGGAGATGCCAAGAGCCATAGAGTCACATCAATATCTACTTCCTCTGACTCTACTTCCTCTTACTCTGGGTACTTACCAAATAAATGTAGCAACCTCACCAGTTTTTGGAAATTCTTACCATATCTAAATTTTATAATTTTCAAGACCTTTTCTCACCTTGTTTATTTTTTACATCTCAGTCTTACTTTTTATTGCTTTAGACCCCCATCATTTCTCTTTACTGTGTCTCTTATTTCAGGATCTCTTTTTTCCATGTGGAACCTGCTGAGAGTGAAATCAACAATGATCGCTCATCCATACTTAATTTTCGCCGCAGCAGGTACTGTGGTCCAGCAGTGATTCTGGGCAGAAACATGGGAGGGCTTTTGCTGCAGCTGCCATGCCACTTTCCAGAAGATCAGTAAATGATTAGAACACCTAGCATAGTGAATGGTTCCAATGCACTGAAGTGTAGCTAGAGAAAACCTCTTAAAATTCATACATACACTTTTTCTTCAGCTGTCAGGATTTCAAATTGAACATGCACAGTGCCTAACTAGTTTTGAAGTATTCTGTTTGAGTTTTAAGGTTCATTTTCTTTTGTTTCTTACTTTGCTGTATGCATTTAAAGAAAGAAAGAAATTTTTGGCCATCAGTTCAATCCAATTAAAGGAAAGAAATTCAGTGACAGTTCATTTAATCAGTGTTTATCCATGTAATTTCCTGGATAACTAGTATTTGCTCTTTCTGATATAAGAACTTTAAAATATTTAATCATTTCGACTTCAACAAGAGCTTTCAAAATTCTTATACAAAATCCCATTCTTTCTTTAGCTCTGAATATTGGAAAGAAGAATTCCAGCGATGTATTACTTTCGCTCTAGGGGTGCTTTCGTTTAAATTATGGATTTAATCAGTTTCCCTTCACCCCATGGCTGATGGAGAATCTCACGCCTCATAGGACGAATGTGGATCAAATCTGCACATCACAACTTGGGTCTCAACGCTGATCAGCCATCCTTCTACTCTTCTGTGTTCATCTTCCTTAGATTCTCAATTAAGAAGCTAAACTTTTAACCATGTCCTCAAGATTCCAATCAAGCTATACGCTCTCACTTTACCCACATTTCCAAGTCTATTGAGAAAATCCAGGCACGCACCTTTCAAGTTCTTGTCTGTTTCTAATTTAACATTCCAACATCTGCCCCCTCCCTAAGGGGATAAATGGGTCCCCACTCAACCTCTGCTCCGGATGTTCTCCCTTCACCTCTGCTCCGGGGTTCCCATCAATATGTCCCCACAAGTTACTTCTTCAATCTATTTTTCTCTTAGCCTACAAACATGCTTAAGTCTAGTCCACTTTACAGAGCAAAACAAAACTGTCACAGATGCTCTACAGCATTTCTAATTTTACTCTTGAGCATGCTGATTTTTACTAATGAGGCTTGTTTTTTGAATGTTTATAATTTTGACGTTTAGGCCCAATTAATCTAAAACTATAGAAATCAGGGAGTCTGTGTGAACTATGGATATTTCTAGAAAATAATTTGAGTGATTTCAGGAAAAAAAATCTGTAGCCACATTAAATTAATTTCTAATTTTAAAACTGTATAAATCCCAACAGCAGTTCCACATGAGCTTGGGTAATATTTAGGATGCTTTAAGAAATGCATCATTTTAGGCTAACAATAAAAATATAACATTTCCATATATCCTTGAGGGAAGAATGTTCTTTGTCTCTTTCACTGAGAAAGTAACCCTTTAAAATGGACTGTATATTTATTTTTAGAGAACAAGGGTTCCCTTGTGAAAATTAAGAGGCTGTTTTATTATGCACACAGCATTTCGTAATAGTTGATTTAGTTCTTCATAGTGCTAAAAGTAGAAATTCTTAAGTTTATCATTAAAGATCAGAACTCTACCTGTAAAGGTAATGCAAGATGAATTACTGTGATCATGGGAAGTTCTAAAATATCAAGTTCTATATACCTACAAAACAAGGCATTTATGCTTTAAGGCATTTTTTGGTAGAAAGAAAAAAATTAATACAAATTTCCTCACTATGTATTTTAAAGAAACATTTTTTAAAAACCTATATTGCACACTATGAAAATAATACTTAACATAGTTAAAGATATTTAACAAATATTTCAAAAATATGGAGAAATTATACTTTAAAATATAAGAGAAAGATCACAGTAACTAAGGAATAAATCTAGTGTATAAACTTAGAGTTCCCTTTTATAAGAACTCATGATACACAATAGGATTATATCTGCCAAGAATTCCTAATGATATAATTATAGAGTTGACGCTATAACTGCCTTTAAAATAAAAATAGGTGATGTGAAATGAATCCAAGACACACAAAAGAAAATGACTTTATGGAAAGGGCAGGGAAATTTCTTTAAATAGCATTTGTAAAATGAAAAAACTGTTACAATTTCTCTTGATTTCCATTTTCAATTATGCCAGTCAACCAGACAAAACCCTATGCTAAGAATAACTGTTAAAACTGACAAATAGATTTTTAGTTTTCTTGATGCTATTTGAGGATTAAAGAGGCAGTGATGAACCACCTTCTAGGAGAGAAAATGAAAAAGGCAGAAAAGCACCGCATTTGGAGCCATTTTTCTTGGATGTGACATGCTCAGGCCAAAAGAGAAGTCTCACAAGTCAAGAGCTGAACGGAACTTTGAACAAATTCATGGTGCTAAGGGAACAAAAATTGGAACTCATTTCCTATGCAGGGCACAGCTTATAGTAAAGACTTTGGGCTTTCATTTGAGACCACAAAGAATACCTACTGGGAATGAGGGTCCATCATAAATTGACAGATTTTAGAATTAAAGCCAAACTTTGAATTAAAAGCGATCTGGAATTTTCAGTCACTTACCATGAAATGAAAGATAACATCATAATATATCTAAATTACCTCCATTAACATGTATGAAACACGCGGGGCTGGGGATACAGCTCAGTGGAATAAGCGCCTGCCTAGCAAGTGCAGGGTCCTGAGTTCGATCCCCAGTACCGCCAAAAAAAAAAAAAAAAGAGAGAGAGTTACAAACATGTATGAAACATAAACTATGCATTTAAAAATAAACAAGACAACAAGGAGACAACAGCATAATCATGACAAAGGAGAAAAAGAAACAGACAACAGGAAATAAGTAACAGAATTCTGAGAACAAATTTTTATATAATCAAATAAAAGACCAATAAAATATTGACAATAAAAAATTGTAAGTAAGTATCAAATGAAAATTCTGGATATGAAAAATGCAATAACTGGAATCAATAAAAGTATATAGGCTAACAGCAAATTAATCACAGATGAAAAATAAATCAGACACCTAGAAAATAGACTAGAAGACAATATACAGAATGAAGAACCAAGAGAGAAAAAGCAAGGAGCAATAGAGAAAAATGCACTGGAGACTCAGAGGGGACACAGCAGGAAGGTCCAGGAAATGTATAATTGGACTTCCCAAAGAAGAGGACAGGAAATTCAGGCAGAAAAAATGGTTAAAAAGTCTGTGGCTAGTATTTTTCCATAACTGGACAGAACATACCACAGATTTAAGTAGCATTATGAATCCAACAAAGCTTTTGCAAATAAGGTTAAGCAGGGTTGAAGTGAGGGGAGAAGAATAAAGAAAGAAGAACCAAGATATATTATGTACAAATACAAATTCACCATGGTGAATGTGATCATTACATGCATCAAAATTGTACAAATAAGATTAATTTTTTTTAAAAAGGATAAATACAAAGAAAACTATATAAACACAGACATGTAAAAGTGAACTCACTGAAGAATGAAGAATCTTTTTTTTAATCATAAAATTACTTGTTGGAAATGAAAAGGGCCTGGCTTGATAGGGATTCCAATAACTCAGTGATGATTTTTCTATGAAAACAATGAAGGTAGAAGACATTAAAATAGATTTTCAAAGTGTCAAGAAAACTACTAATCTTCAATTTTATTATCAATGCCAATGTCTTTGGAGACTGATTTTAATTTAGGATATTTTCAGACAAAAAGATTTCTTTCAGTAGACCCAGTGATACTGGCATGGGACTCCACTTGTGGAAATATTTCAGAAAGGAAGTCATGGTGATTGGGAGCAAATGAGGGGGTTCTGGATACTGGATAAATTCTAATTCTTTTCCTAAATAGTGTTACTTTGTAATAATTCTGAAGACTTATCCTTGTGATTTGTCCACTTTGTGTAGATACATTAAACCAAGAATTAATAAATGATATGAATCTGAACAGACTACCCCAAAACCAGCAAAGGAAATAAAGAAACATACAGTGCAGAGGAGGTTTCAATGCACAGAGGTTAGCAAGCCTAGTAGCAGGCACAAAAGGAGAGAATTGAGAGAAGAAAGAGAGCACATGTTCCAAAAGAATAATGACTGACCAGTGATTAATACGAGGGCCGGGTGTATAGTTGAGCAGCACAGGAGACAGGTCAGAGCCTCTGTGCTAAAAGTCAGTAACTGCCAGCCTAGAATTCTATACCGTACCAATTTACACATCAAAATGAGAGTGAAAGCAAGATATTTGTATTCATTCACTCACATATTTTGTTGTTGCTCTTCAACAACTACGAGTGAGCACTTACCACGTCTAGATAAGAACAGTATTCTTGTTTCAGTACTAAGGATTAAACCCAGGGCCTTCACACTGAGCTACATCCCCAGACCATTTTTTATTTTTTATTTTGAGACAGCGTCTCCTTAAATCACTAAGTTACCCAGACTGGTGTCAAACTTGTGATCCTCTTCCTGCCTCAGCCTTCCATAGTGCTGGGGTTACAAGCATCTGCCACGATGCCAGTTGTGCAAAGGTCTTCTCAGAAACAAATGAAGTCCCTTCTTGAACATTTTGAGAGCTCAAAATCTGAAATGAAGCTCATAGGGCTGGAATGAGGGTGTCATCAGGACTAGTTGCTTTCATCTCTGGGGGATCTTCTCTTTAACCCTTCCAGCCTGTACAGCTGTTAGCGTTCACTGCCGGTGCCCACATCCCACTACTCTCTTGCTTGCTTCGTCCATCACATTTCCTCCTCTCCTGCTATAATTCCTTTTGCATCCTTGTTATAAGTACCCTCGTGGTTGCATTGACACCATTCAGATAATCAAGGATAATCTCCCTATTTCAAATATCTTTAACTTGACCAGGCCTGAAAAAGTCCTTTTGCCATATGGGTAACATTCAAGTGCTCTGAGGATTAGAATGTGGGTATGTTTGCAGTGTCATTATTCAGTCTACCACAGTATGTTTGCATTTCTGTTGCACTGTCCAATAAAGAGAAATTATTAGAGTAGTATAAGGTATTGGTTATGTTCAGCATGAGCTAATAATCTCCAACAGCATTTCTAAATTGTACATATACTTCCGTTGGCAGTGTTTGACATCATCACCAATAGTTTTGCTACCATCACTCTTGGTTTTAGCTACTTTTGTGGATTTGATTGTAGACAAATAAAGACTATAATCATTTATTCTTAATAACCCTGTTATGGTTGATACATTGTGTCAACTTGGGAAGTCTAGAGGTTTAGCTAAGTAACTCAGCAGTTGTCAATCTTGGGGTAAAAAGGACACGCCCTTATCCTTCTGGGATGTTTATTATGTTAATTTGGGAAGTTTAGACGGTTAACTGTGTGACTCAGAAGGGAGCTGGGGTGCTTATTTGTATTCATCCTAAACCTGTGCAAGAGGAAGGCATGCAGAGGGTGTCGGTGTAGAGGACCAGCCCCCACCTCCCCAGAGCTGGCAGACTGTATAAAAAAGGAACTGAGGAAGGACCGGCTGTGGGTTCTTCGGAGGAGCTCCGGTCTTCAGCTTCAGCTTGGTCGTCTCCTGGCTTCCGGTGCAGACTCTTCGGCTTCCGCCTGGGACTTTTCAGCATTCTGGTGTTAGCTCTCCGGCCTTCATCACAGATTCATTAGCATTTTGTTGCAGACTCAACAGCCCTTGATATAGACTTGCATGGACACTGCGGTGAGCTCCAGGCCCCAGGCCTGGGCTCTTCAATCTCCAATGTGCAGACACCCTCTGCACACTTCCCCATCTAACCCTGTAGCTGACCATCGTAAGCCAAATAGGTAATTTGTTGTACATTTGTATATCTTGTGTTAAATCTGTTTCTCTAGTAAACCCTGACTGATAAAAAACCCTTTGCAGAAAGAACTACTGGCAAGTCTATATTGTATAGTAAAGGAAATGGAAACAACAAAGAAAAGTAGATAAAAGATGAAACGCAGAGGAAAGAAAACTTTTCCAATCCTTTTCTAAATGATAATTTACCTGGGTAATAAAAATAGTGAAATAAATTTTAAAACTCAAGTATGTAGGAAAGTTGAAGTTTTCTAAGGTTCTTATATTATTTGAGATGATAACAGACAGAACACATTGGAGATAAGAGGAGGGAGATTAAGAAGAGAAAAAGAGTATTTCAGAAAGGCAGATCAGCCTATGCAAACAGGCAGAGCCCTGTAGGAACCTAACACATTTCTCTCAGGGCAACAGTGCGGCATGTCACTGAATCCAAAGGCTTCATTAAGGCTGCTAAGGAAGCTCAAGCTGAAGGTGGACTAGTAATCTAGGGAAAGATGTGCAAGGCTATTTCAGTAGATTTTTAGGTGTATTTATTTGACAGATGAAAAGCCCTCAAAATTTTAAAAAATTAAAATCACAACTGATAGAACTTACATTGTGTTTTTGATACAAGTAGTTTTTTAATATCAGTATCTTGTAAAAATTTGAATGAATTACTAAATAGTTAAGTAACCAATATCATGATCGATCTACATAGTAGCAATCTGATGGGTCACTAAGGCACTGTGTGTGGTGGACTGATAACTGGCGGTCAACTTGTAACCACATGCAGCTGAACTGAACCAGTGTGATACTGGGTGTGGGAGGCCCACCTGAAGACTGTTGCCAGCAGCATAAGAGGCAGCACGGGAGAAAAAGAGAAGCTGTTGGTAACTGAGAGAGTCTTTGGGGAGCTGAGAAGCTGTTGGGAGCTGATAGAAGCTGTAAGGAGCTGTTGGTTCTCTTGGAGGAACTTGTCATGCTGGCTTTTCCCGATGAACTTGGCTGTTCTCATCCTCCAAGAAGCTTGGGACCTTGTTGGCACTGAAAATAGCTTTAGTTCACTTTGGGGGAGCTCTGGTCTGCACTCTGAGCATCGCCTCCTGGCTCTGGAGGAGAAGATGGTGCACTGCTCAGTCTCTTGGAGAAGCTTGTCGAGTTGACATTCCTGATGGGAACTCAGCTATCCTGATCATTGGAGGAGCTTGGGAGCTCACTGCTGTTGAGGATGGCTGTGATAATTCTCAGGGGAACTTTGGTTCTTATTTTGAGCATAACTTCCTGGCGCCAGTGTAAATTCTTCATCCTGCTAGCACAGATCCTTCATCTCACTGGCAAAGACTTTCTAGATTCCACCACTGATCTTTGGGCCTTTCCAGCACAGATCCATGAGACAGGCCTGTAGGAGATACTGTCATGGGCTCTAGGCCTCCAGTTGGACTCATGGGAGACATTGTTATGGGTTATAGATCTTCAGCTGGACTCGTGTAGGACATTAGCCTGGGATCCAGGCTCTCAGCTGGATTCTTTGGTCTTTAGTGTGTGGACAGATTTCCTGCAATCTCCTTGTATATGATTCTTTGGGTAACTATTATAAATAATCTTATAAAATATGTGTTCTGTATGGTATTATATTATTTCCTCTTGCAAAAACCTCAAACTGTGACATTGTGTTATGTACATATGTCAGAACCAAAAGGGAAGACATTGCCTCTTAATCCAGGTAACTTATAAGGCAGCTTACTGGTAATTGTAAGAGAAAGGAAAGAAATGAACTATGTTGGCATTAGAGGCAAAAACACTCTACATTTCATGAAGTACTAAAAATGCCTCTATAGGTTGGTTATCCTGCTCTGGCTAACACTTTCCTCTCTCTCTCTCTCTCTCTCTCTCTCTCTCTCTCTCTCTCTCTCTCTCTCTCTCTCTCTCACACACACACACACACACACACACACACACATACACACACTGTCCATTACCACTATTTGGCTTCTGTTTTCTAAACAAGTGGTAGAGGGAGCAAAACGTTCTGGGTTAGAGCATGATTCTGTGCTGTTGAGAGCTTTCCAAGTTTGTTAAAAGTAATCATGTGCCAAACTTCTGAAACCACCCCCACAAATCACTGTTAATCGATTAAGAACTTCTAAATGTGTGTTTTCATTTCATATTTCTTTCTACCAAATTATCCAGAATAATACTATCATAGATAGAAATAAAATGTGTGTAACCTAACGCACTATACGATTATTATGACTTTTCAAGGTATAGTTCAATTCTGCCTCTACTGCTGTAATCACAGGCATAATTTGAAACACTGAATGTTTTTCCTGCTGTATTTCTATCCTAGTGTGTATCATTTGCTGAAAGATGAGTGTCTCATATTTCAAGGAACACACAGATGTGCCTCTTTCTCAGCTATAATGATAGAAAACTGCAGTAAGCAATCATTTTGTGAATGAATTCTACAGAATGCCAACTCATGCTGCAAAATTAATTCATCCTTCTGTTAACAATGAACATCACCCAAATGTCCCCCCACCTGCCCGGATAAGTATGATGACAAACACAAGATTTAGAAAAATAATGTATTTACCAAGTTCTCAAGCAGTGTTCAGTCATCACAATATCACAGAGTTTTATGAGAAAAATCCATTAGAATTTAATGTTTCAGTGTATCATATTCTAGAATATTGTACTATTACAATATTTCAAAGAAGCAATCTTGTTATAAAAATCATTTTGGCCTCAGGAAAAGCAATTGGAAATTTCTAACTTACACGCTTTATGTATAGCTTGAGTAGCTGGGTATGTCATTATTGACCTTTTGTTTCCCATCCAACTCAATATTTACAACTACATCCCTAAAGATCTATAATAAGGAGTTTTACTACAAATTTTATTGTAAATTCTAAGTTATGTACAAATAGATAAATCAGGAATTTTTTGAGCCAACATTATCTATAAAGTGAGCAGTCTCTGGTTACTCAACTACTGCATCACTGCGGCCTCCAAGATAATCAGTATGTAAACACCCTTACCTTTGTACGCGGTGTCTGAAAGGAAGAAACCTCCCAATGATTTGTGGGGGTGGTTTCAGAAGTTTGATATTCAAGCTTCTGATATTCAAGCTCGGCCCATCTGTGTTAGTACCCTGTGGCTGCGGTAAAAAATTGTCACAAACTTTATGGCTCAAAACAACAGTTTTGCACTTTCCGCTCACTTCTTCCCTCTTCTGGTATCTCCAAGTGTGTCTTGGCTTGAGGCCACTCACCTTGTCTCTTTTTCTGTGTCTCTTCTCTTGGTGCTTATCTCAAAACTGTCCCTGCTTCTCCCTAGAAGGATACCTGTGACACTGTTTAGCTAACCCAGGGTAAATTTTTCCTCCCAAGGACCTTAAATTTATCACATAAGGAATACCCACAGGTTCCAGGAATTTGACATGGATATCTTTGGGCACTGTTTTTCAGCCTGTCATCTCTCTGTGTTTTCATCTCTGTGTTTTCATTCTGCCACCTTTGAGATTTTCCCCTCTGGTTCTCTCCCCTCACTCTGACTCCTTCTCCCTTGCCCTTGTGTCTCTGTCTTCTTTCAGGGATTGTTTCCCACATCCTAGAATCCCACGATATTAGTCTTTTAAGGATGCCGTAACCAAGCACCAGTCTGGGTGGTTTAAACAACAGAAAATTACTGGAGGACACTGGAAACTAGAATCCGAATTTCAGGTGTTGGCAAACTTAATTTCCGCTGAAGCTCCTCTCCTTGAATTGTAGATGGTCATCTTCTGCCTGTATCTTTATATGGATTTCACTAAAGTGAATAATTGAAAAATCTGATGAATGCTAAAAATTTTCAAATTTATTACAGTAAAAGACACATGCCATTAATCCCCCTCAAAACACTTCTCCTCTCTTTGAACATGCTGAGGCTCTACTTCTCTCCACTTTCCAAAACAGCTCGGAAAGTCTTATTTCAGGAACATATTTAGTTATCCTGACTTGTATGCCTCAGTGTCCTGCATCAATTTAAAACGTTTACTTTTCATGGTCATTTTGATTTCAGAGAAAGAGTCAGAAGTTGCATGATGTCACACCAAGTGAATAAAGTGGATGTTGGCACACAGAAATGTTTTCACCAGCCTACATTTTTTATTGGGTGGAACGCAGCTACAGCATTCACCGTATTTCTGTATGTTGTCATCATACCTCATACACACACTCATGAAAGACGACTCCCAGAACTGCTCTAGAACGTGGCAGGAATGATGCACATTGTAAGAAACAGCTTTACAAAGTCAACTGCTACATTTAATGTAGGAAAACTATTCCCTGCATTTCCCAAATCGTTACTTCCCCTCAGGATTCCTTGTTAATATTTTAATCAGTGATAATCTTGTAATGGATATATTTGGTTGGCTTTTGCTTTTATTTGAGCCATCTAGGGGTGCAAATTTTATAATGAGAATGTAACCTCATGAAGATAGCAACTGGGGTTATCTTGTTATTCATATATGCTCTATGCCTAGAACAAGTTCTCAACAAACATTTATTAAATAAGTGAGTCAGCCAACTTTGTAGCCTGAATTTCTGCATTGTTAATTTTTCTTCATTGTGATTTATTTAAGTTTTTCTGCACCTGATTATTTTCTATTCATAATTGATGGAGTAATTATTCTATATCAGTGTTGGTATGTATTTTTTCAAAATTATGAATATGTGCATTGAAAATATCTTTATAAACATTTAACTAAATAAGATTTCTATATATATATATATATAGATAGGTAGGCATAGATATAGATACAGATATAGATTCTTTTTGAATGATTCAATGGCGGAGAGAGCCTAGCCAGGAACTTTTCGTCTCCCTTTATAAAGCCATCAGTAATTACAGCAAAGCAGAAGTTTTCAAAGTGTTAGTCAAGAGCATCTAGTGTCTCCAAAACCTTTTAGGATATTTATGAGGTCAAAAACTATTTTCAAAATAGTATTAAGACATTCTTTTTCTTTTGCACTCTAATTTTCTCATGAGTGTTAAGGTGAGTTTTCCAGAGGCTACACGATGTGTTACATCACAGTACAAACAAAGGAGCTACTAATCTTATATTAAGCTGAATATTAAAAATATTTACAAAAACACAAGACAATGCCACTTTCTCACTAAATTTTTATTTTAGAATAATTTTTCTTCTAGATATTTTTTGTAAAATAGCATTCTTGATGGAAATTTACCATGATTATTTTTAAGAATATGATTTGTTTTTAATTTTAATTTGTAACATGATACACGCTGGTAGACACAACTGATGTCTACGACAAGGTTTTTAGGAGATCCTTTCAATGTTTAAGACTGCAAGGTTCCAAAGATCAAAATATGAAAACTACTGAGTTAAAAGAAAGACCCTCTTCTTCCATGTTATAGGAAAGCAAAGCGAAAAAAAATTGCTTCTTTCACTTCTCTGTTCTTGACACAGAGAACACTCATGATATGGTGTCACCCTTAGGCGCCACTTTGGAACACACACACACACACACACACACACACACACAAGGATAAGAGGAATCTGAATGATTGCTACCTAAATAGATAATCTTTGAAATCTATGGACACAACCCCAAAGTTTTATTTTCTTTTAACTTCTCTCCTACACCTACCCTAAGTTGAAAACCAAAGTTATCTTCTCTCAATTTCTACACTTTGAAAAAATAAAATCTTTCTCTGTCTGATTTTTTTTCTGGAACTAATGCCCATTTGGAGGGACTCCTGACATACTCCATCAGTGACCCTCATGTTTCTGATGCCTCCACCCTAGGTTTCTTTACATGAGCTAGTTCTCAAGAGATATGGCCTTGCTCTGGAATGTCAAATTTATTGCATAGCAAGTGTCAACTCTAATATATTGTTACCAACTGGCTGGAGGATCATTTGAGAAGGATTCTGAAACTATTTCATGGATAAGCAAGACAAATGCCATAATTGATTAGTGGTCTACCCTGGGTGCAAAAGAAGTGTTAGCTTGTGTGTTGTGTGTTTGCTGACCCTGTGAAATCAGTTGGAATTTCTGTGGTTAAACAGATGTAGAGCAAGACAATAAAAATCTACTCCCATGTAAAAGCAATACACAAATGTAACTACTATCATGTAAAATAACAAGTATCAGCAATAATATCTCCCTAATAAACCAAGTTGATCTCCTTAAAATACAAGCATGCCTTTTATGATTCAAACAAACACTTAAGAATCTTGACTTACTTTGTACATTGGCCAAAAAACTGCTATGGATTTATATATCTAATACAAATTTTACCTCCATAAATTTAGATGACAGCTACTCTTCTTGATGTTGTTATTTTCAGGAGCTTGACCAGAACTTTCTTTCAGAAATAATATTCTCAGAATGGAATCTAGCATGATGAATTTAAGAAATACAAACTGCAGCTCTTGACAGCTCCCAGATGTTGCACTACTGCTGCTATAGTATGGCATCTGCTACAAGCGCTCAATTTCTTTACAACTGTCTCATTGGTGTAATTAAAATCATCCATGAGAAAATGGAGGAGGAGCTGAAGTTAAGGAGGAAGAGAATGAAGAAATGTACAGAAGAGAAAAAGCAAGAGGAAAAGGATGCAAGTTCTTCCTAAAGATTTGAGTCAGTCTGAGTTTTCCGTGCTTAACAGGAGACATAGACAATACATATTTCTTTAGAAAGTTTTCCTCTGCCTATCAGCCCATCGTGACACACTACTGCCATAGGAGCGGTACAAGCCGGCAATACATTCCTTTAAATCACATTCTGTTGATGAAATAATTTTTAGCTCCTCTAAGAATGGGACCCAAACACTGACAAGAACACTAACATGTTCCTTTGTAGATTTGCCTTTTTGTCATTTTGCCTGAGAGTTATACTGAGGAGAAATAGACGCAAGCCAGCAAGTGATGCCTGGAGCTAATAAGTCTGGCTCTAAATACAGCATGGTGAAAGAATTTGAGGAAAAACAGAAAAGACTAATATAGTGTTTATTCCCTTGGAAACAATGAATACTCTGTGCTTTAGGGAAAATATATATACACAGCACAATATTCACAAAGATATGGCTCTAAAATGAAATTCTGACAACAGAGACACAAATAACACTAGTGAGGAATAAGGGGAGGTGTAAATAGAAAGAAATAACTTCATAGTTTAAAAAGTATTTGCATGCATTTAACTCCATAGGCCAGACCACAAAGATCATATTCAAAATGTTAACATGTTATGAACCAAAAGGGGTGCTGCTGGTCATCGCTTTCCTAATGAAGGTTACAGACGACAATGAAGAGAATCCTGTTCCTCACCCTTCAGTGAGACCTGGAACAAATCAAAAGACATTTCAACTTTGTTCAGTAGTCAAAGAAAAATAAAAATAAAAGGGAGAAATAAATGTTCTAAGACATATTACTAAAAGGCTGGCTTTTTAGGGTTTAGATTAAGAAAGTGGTGAGTATTAAGAACAAATCTATGGCCCTGAATCAAGGCCAGCAGCTTTCTGAAGCTGTTAGTTTCAAGCAGGAGCCTAAAGTGGTATCTTTCTATGGTCTGTTGGCCATTTCAGAACTTTAGAAATTCATTAGAAAGTAACAAATAACTAAATAAATTTTACAAGAGAACTTCAAGATGGCGACCGGGTAGGCAACAGAGAGAACCTTCTGGAGGAATGCCACTCAGACAAAGGACAGAAGGGAAAGAGGTGGGTATCCTGAACTCAGGAAGGATCTGAAATGGGAATTGAAGCCCTCGGAAAGACTGAGCAAAACCTCTGC
>PVLD010026513.1:0-22087 GCA_004027595.1 Dinomys branickii | reverse complement strand
TTAAGCTTTCTGCTGAGATTTGTTCTTCTGTCTTCCCTTTTTTTGGGTATCTGATTCAAAATATTGAGCAGTAGATTCCCCAGTCAGTTCAGCAGGCAAAGGTCTGCTGCAGAGGTTGCTCCAATGACTTTTCTTTGGGGGAATGTCCCTTAAGCTTTCTGCTGAGAGTTCCACTTAAAAGGCTGTACAGATATTGGTTAGATACTCCCTACCTAGTGACCTGGGTGAGGTGTGTAAGATCGCTCCCCCGCCCTCCCAGGGTTCCCTGCAGGTATAGGGATGGATCTCCTCCCCCACTCGGTGATCTGGTCGCGAGCGCCGATATCTCACCAGTTTTTGGAGTCCCTGCAGGCAGGAAGGTTCCAAGGTGCCAGTCTATCCTTTGGGGCTTTCTGCGCAGCCCGCCCGATGCGCGCGAAATGTGGGACTGCTGGGCGTTGCCGCCGGCAAAAAGCCGATCTCTGTCGGGAGTCGCCGGAGAGCTGCGCCGGCTCGGGAGGCGGGAAGGACCGAGCTGTCTGTGTTCTCAGGGCGTTCGGACCCAGCCAATCTTCCTCCCCGCGCTGAGCGTCGCTGGCTCCCGGCGTTTGGGGCCCTCCGCGCGGCCTGCGCAATACGCGCAAAACGTGGGACTGCCGGGCGTCTCCGCTGCTAACAAGCCGATCGAGAGTAAACTTTTATCTTGCTTTTTCCTCTTTTACTCAGCCTGGGCTTGCTCTGTAGAGCCCATTTCTTCCTCACTTTTCACTTTTACTTTTCCAAACAAACTTTGTCACTGTAATTCCAGTTTAACTTGAGAGGCTGAGGCAAGAGTCTGCAAATCTGAGGCCAACCTGGGCAACTTCTCAAGACCGCTCTGCACATATTAAATCTTCAAATAAATGTCAGCCAACATAATATAAGGCCTTAAAAATTGGTGACCAACTATCCAACATGGTTCTCACAAATTTAATCATGTTAAACATGAACAACAGAGTAACTTCTTGAAGCCTGTGCGCTATGGGTGGGCGCAGTCGCAGAGAGCTCCAAAACTGCAGGAGTCAGCCGCACATGCCGCGAGCCTCAATTCCTTTCAAATAATTATCCCCGACTTTGAACACACATGTCCCGTTATCTTGCCACTTTCTTTTTCCTCTGGGGCGACCGGCTGCTGCGCCGCGGGCGGCCGCTCCCAATGTGTTCTTTAATTGGGGGACAGTGTTGTGGGTGGACTCTGGTTAGAGTTATAGGCTGCAAGGCCTAAGATAAGTAAGCCCTGAGCTAAGCCCTGCTCACAGGAATTTGTGGTAATGAGACCAGAGAAACCCCTTGGGAGCTGAAGTCTGGGGTGGGGGGGTGGACCTTGCTTACCTGGGACACCCATGAGATTGTCACTCCCAATTAGCAAGGGTTTCTTGCTTGGCTGATGCTCCCCATCAAGAAAGGCATTCGAGGAAGGTCCATACCTAGACTTTTGGGTGGGGCAGCAGCAGGAAACTCAAGCATCAACAGATGGGCACTGGGTGGGCAGAGCAGGAGAGCAGCAGCACACAGGAACAAAAGATACTCAGAGACCCATGCTGGCTACCAGACGGGCATCAGTGGAGAACTTTATCCATGAGGGGGCAGTTTCCAGGCATGGGAGGTGGGTGAGCTTGAGCCAGGTATGACCCTGCTCTGTAGGGCCTGGAGTTGCTGCACTGAGTTTTATTAAAACACTCAAAACCAAAACAAGCCAGAACCAGGACAGAAAACAGAGATTAGCCTCCCAGGCAAGGCAGCAGGAAGCCCGGGGGCCGGAAGTGCTCCACTTGTCGTGACTCCTAACTGCAGCACAGTGTTGCAGCAAGAGGTGAGGCTGGTCCTGAGCTCATGGGAGAAGAGAAGGGACCTGCGGGGAAAAGGGCCAGCCAGACATGTCGCATGAGCTCAGCAGTGCCACTCTCACGCCTGTTCTCACAGCACCTCCTGCACTGCTGGGAGCTAGTTAGAATCACAGGACCTCAGATCCCTACTCAGAGCTACTGAATCAGAATCTGCCAACTCACAAAATCGCTGAGCAACTCAGTTAAACTCTGAGCAGCACAACCTTCCTGGCTGCTAATTACAAGTGGGGTATTAGGACCTAGAGCATAGTAGGTGCTCAATATAAAATTTATTGAATAAACATGAAAAGAATTAAAATTGTTTTCTTTTCACAAAAGTCATTACCCAGTGTCCTCAATGAGCCAAAACCTAAGTAGCACTCCAGCCTGTGAGTTTTCAATGATGTTTACTCTGTTGAATACCAGATGATTTTATTCCCTCTGTCTCAACATTATACAGAAGTGTGTTTACCAACACAAATATTTAGAAAGGTACAAATAAAGAATATAAGATGGACTCTTGGCCATCATCTGTGTAACTGAGTAACAAAGGTGAAGGTAGCATTATGTAGGACAGCATCCAGAGCTAGTTCCCTTCTATGTTCTCTATAATTTGTATTTCCTCAATTGTTTTTGTATTAACAGAAGTGAAGATAACTTTATATTATACAGCATACAGTGCAAATTCCCTACTATCTTCTCTATAATTTGGTATTTCCTTTAATGTTTCTGTGTTAACTAATGTGAAGATAACTATGTAATACAGCATCCAGTGGTAATTCCCTACTATCTTCTCTATAATCTGGTATTTCCTTTAATGTTTTTGTCTTAACTAATGTGAAGATAACATTATGTAATACAACATCCAGTGGTAATTCCCTACTATACTCTGTATAACTTTGTATTTTCTGTATTGTTTATGGCTTATTCTGGTTCATATGTCTCCATTCTTTTGTCTTTAAAATAAAATTTAAAAAAAAAAGAAAAAAAAAAAAGATGGACTCTTCTTTCTTTTTAAGTCTTTCATTCCAAAAGATCACTTTCATCAAGGAGATAAGAGGCATCCAGATAGAACTCAATAAAAGGATGAATTGGTCAGATGAAATCAAACACAGCAGCCACTACGTGAAGGCCTAGAGCACTTGCATTCCTTCCACAAGGAGAGGACTTAGAAGCCCCTCTCTTGCTCCTGTTAGGGGTGAGACTGGCCTGGCTGCCTGGTCCCCCCTTCCTTGATGGACTAAAGCCACCCTGCCACCATCAAAACTGGCCTTGCTCATGACCCTGGGTAGACACCAGGGTCCCTAATTGCATTTCCCCAAAGATCAGTTGATGCAATGGTTCTGATAAGCACTTGGTGTTCTCAGTTATTTATATTAATTCCTTAGAATAAAAGAAGGAGGAAAAGAAGTAAGGAAAGAATGAAGGAATAGAGGGAAGGAGGGAGAGGAGAAGAGAGGGAGGGAAGGAGGGAGGAAGGAAGGAAGGAAGGAAGGAAGGAAGGAAGGCAGGCAAGGAGGGAAGGAGGGAGGAAGGAAAGAGGGAAGAAATGAAGGAAGGAGAGAGGAAGCAGGGAGGCAAGGAAGGAGAGAAGGAGGGAGGAAGTGAAGGAAGGAAGGATATATAAAGGAAATAAGTAGAAGTTTCAGAAGTGAAAAATAAGCAGCTGAAATACAATACTGGTTTGGTTCAGAAGGATAATGGAATTGACAGAGGAAAGAATTGTGAACTTGAAGATAAATTAGTATCAATTGTCTGATCTGAAGAACAAAGAGATCAAAGAAAAAAGAGGCCCTGAAGCAACTCTGAGACAATATCAGAGGCCCTATTTTCATACATGTAGAGCAGCAGAAGGAAGTAAATAGGTACAGACCAAAACAATTGCAGAAATAATGACTGGAAACTTACGAAAATGAAAAACTTCACCACACTGTTACTTTTTAGACTGAGGAACTTCAGCAAATCCAAAATAGAATAAATTCAAGGAAAACCCCTCATAGATAAATCATAATCAAACAGCTGAAAACTCAAGATAAGGATAAAAATCTTGAAATCAACCAAAGGAAAAAAATTAACATACAGAAACTAAATTTCACACAACTGTGGATTTCTCACCAGAAACAGGGAAAGCAGGAGAGAGTGGAACAGTATCTTTTAAAAAGTTGAAACAAAAGAACTGACCACAGAATTGTGTATTTAGTAAACATGTACTCAGGAGTTAGAATAAAGAAAGACATTCTCAAATGAGGATACATTTAGAGAATTTATCATTTGGTATAACTGTTGTGCAAGAAAGAATAGAAGAAGTTCTTCAGACTGAAGGAAAATGATGTTAGGGAGAAAGTTGGAACTTCTAGGATAAAAGAAGGGCCCCAATGGCCTAAAAATGGAAACATAGGCTTCTTTTTCTCCATTTAAGCTCTTTAAAACTACTGAAAACTAGTAATATAAAATTCTATAGTGGGGTTTCCAACACAGGTAGGTGCAATACATTTTTTTGCTGTATTACATAATGTTATCTTCACATTTGTTACTCAGCTGTACAAGTAAAGCCACATACAATTAATCAAACAATTTTCTCCACCCTCATCTCCATTGTTCTAACATCTAATCAGTTGTCTTCCGTCTGATAAAAACTGTAGTTTTTGGTTTTATTCATAACTCAGTTTCTCACATTGGGAAGACACATAGCTGCTTCAAATTATGCTGCAACACACATGGGTGCACACAAATTACTATGGCACTAGGTGGAAGAGCACCCAACCTCAATGACGGTGCATAGGCAGGGACCCATTCACACTATGATCAGCACCCCACTTACAAGCCCTCAAGGCCCTCCGGAGTCTGGTCAGTCTGCAGGGTCGCCCCCACATACCACCAGGCTCTGCCCCGATGTGGTGCACAGGAGGGGGGCGTCCGGTCGAGTCCGCGGGGTCTCCCCTGTGTACGCCAGATTCCACCCCAATAGGGCAAGCCTGGGGGCCTGGTTGAGTCTGCAGTGTCGTCCCCGCATAACGGCAGGCTCCACCCCCAATGCAGTGCACGGGGGGCGGGGGGTGTAATACATTTGTAGATAGATGCAATTACGTACAGCAACTATTACAAATGGAGGGTTAAAGCACTTACATTTCTACATTTTATTTGCTGTCGTAAAATCTTAATTCCTAGATTGTAGAAGTTTAGATAAGTATATATAATCCCTAGAGCAACCACTAAAAAAAGTTACAAGAAGATACAGACAAAATATCAGTAACTATATCAAACTGGCACAATAAAATAAACATACAAGTAATTCAATAGAGGGTAGAAAGAGAGAAACAAGAACAAAAATAAGAAAGAATGAGTGAAACAAATGACAAAAGAGTGGACCTAAACCCTATTTCAATAATTATATTAAAGACAAGTGGTCAACACACAAATTAAAATAGATTAATAAATTGGATAATAAGATAGCAGGATGCCTATAAGAAACCCATTTTGAAAATAATCACATAGGTAGGTCAAAAGTAAAAGATAGACCTGAAGATGTAGCTCAGTGGTAGAATGCTTGCCTAGCTAATGCAAGGGTCTGGGTTCAACCCCCAGCATCACAGAAAAGTAAAGGATATACCATAGAAGTACTAATCAAAAGAAAGTTAGAATGAGTATTTTACTATCAGACAGAGTAGACTTTAGAAAAAGGAATACTTCTTAACATAATGAGTGAAATATATAATTATAAAATAAATGTAATTAGTTTCTCCAAGAATCTAGGGGACTAAAATGGATGGATGGATGGATGGATAAATGGAAGGATGGGTGGGTGGGAACCCAAGGAGCCCCACAGAAGATCTCAGAAACAGGATAAAGTCAGATTGTCAATCACCTTGGGAGACTAGAGATGGGAATAAAATGTGTGCCAAGGTGGAAGGAAGTCAGCCCTGGGACTGTCCTCTCAGTCACCCCTGGTCCCAAAATCTAGTGTACTGGCTCTCAGGATCACTTACATAACAAGAAATCAAGAGGCAGTTATTCCTAGTTTAAGAAGATGCTCTGTCCAATAGTATGTGCTCAGGGGCATTTCCCCAGAGAATTCTCCACCTGGTTCTCTCAGAGGCTAGTGTCCACACTGCAAATCTCAGAACTTTAAAGGGTGCATGGCCTGAAAGATCAACACATTCAATGCCTTCATCCTGGAAACGAGAAGTCTGAAGCCCAAAGCCAGTTAATAAAAGCAAAATCTAAAATACTAGAAAGTAAGGCTTCATTACTGCTCCACTGGAACATGTGGCTTCTTTTACAAGAAGACTATGAGATTAAGTTAGTGGGGGAGCAGAGACTAAAAGAACTTTCACTCTGCAGAGCTAACTGGTTCACATGCATATCAAAGACAATTCTGCTTCTGACAAAGAGGCCAAGGTAAGAGGACAAGTTATCAGGGAACCAGAACCAAGAACAGCACCCAGAGGCCTTTCTGATGGTATGTTACACTAATTCTTTTGATTGTTGAGCATTTTCTCAAAGTGTTCACTCTGTAGTGACATCTGAGGTATGTAAGTGGCATTACTCAGGATTCTCGTTCTCAGGGGCCTCATGGTCAATTTGGAAAGATCATAAACAAAACCCAGGTCATTGAGGGAACTATACTATAGACCCTGTGGACCTGTTCAAGTTCATGATCATGCGATCAGGTTGATCTGGAAAAGGATCTTCAAGCAGATACACTAGGAGGATAGTAGGTGGCATTAAGATTTAAATGGACAGTGGTTACAATATTCTACAAGAGTCAACATGATCAACATCAGCTCCTAACTGAACGGAAAAGAGAGGAGACTGCAGGATAGCTCCCATGTTTCTGGTTTCGTTTGCTTACTACTTGCCACAAGCCAAGTCAAAGGATGTAGGAAGAAGGGCTGATGAGAAGCTTGGCTTTAGGATCTAGTGTCAGGTGCCTAGAGGACATGCAGGAGAGATGTACAATTGGTCATTGGAAGCACAGATTCAGAACTAATGAAGGAGGTCTGGAGAAAAAAAAAAGATATGGGAGAGGATATTCTCACTCAAGGAGACCAGCTGGAGTGAGAGAGGAGGAAAGTTTAAGGAAGCATCTATATATTTTTTTTTTAAAAAGGCAGTGGGGAAGAGGTCTCAATAAGAAGACTTGAATTTTGAATGGCCAGTATAGCCTAAGTATGCCAACATTTAGTCAAAATGATTACTGGCTTTGGTAACAGAGGCCCAAGCCTTTTAGAAGAACACTGACCTAGAATTTCCTTGTTGATTTCTGTAAAAGTAGAAAATTCAAAATTCCAACTCTCCAGTGCATGAGGAATTCATGAACATGAGTCAAGTCTCACAAAGCTTTCTGGAGGAGGGTCAATATGCAGTGAGTATGGGTGATCCCAGGAGACACAAGCCCAGAGGGCCCTGACTGACTACATTTCCGTGCAAGACACAGGAGACTGCTTAAACATAGAAATGTCTCTCCTTCAATTTGGGATCAACACTCCCTTTTTCCCATGGGCCAAATTTCTGTGTATTTTTATTAAAAAGGAAGAAAATCAGCCCTGAGAGTTGCAACTCAACATATGCTCTGAAGCTTCAGAATCCTGAGTAAGAAAGGATAGCTTTATACATCTTTGGGTTTGATTACTGTGGCTATTTTACAGAGATAACTAGCAACAACTTAAGGGACTCTCAAGTGTTACATGAATCAAATATGCTGTACAATCTTATCTTCTGCATCGCGGAGCAACTTGGCTAAAGTTTTCAGGAAGGAACAAGTGGGCTATTTTTCTAATGAATGAGAGGGTCTCGTTTCTGAACAACACAAATAACCAGGTCAGAAAAAAGATGGAATTGGCTATAAACATGAAGCCCTCATCTGTCCGGGTCTAGGTCCTTACTGATATTGAGAAGTCCCCCCATGCCCACATCACCAGTGATGGATCTGTTAGAAATCCCAGCTGCTGAAATGAGGCAGAACAGATGTGCACACTGGGCATTGAAAGAGAAACAACAGTAGTAACCTCACACATTACAGATTTGGAGTTCTGCTTTCTAGGAATAATGTATGGAGATGTTATTTCACTAAAAAATGCACATGGCAGACAGCTGGCCAGACAGGCATTGGCATGGATGTGCTGTAGGCTTATATATTTATTTGCAAATCACAATGTGATAGAAATGGACATCATACTTTGCATTTATATAGCAACTATTTCTCCAAGGGCCTCAAAGGATTCTGAAGCCATTACTTGATTCATCCTTGTTACATGCTTGTAAAATGAAGAAGAGGCAAGGATTACTCATCCCATTTTATTAAAGGGGAAGTGGAAGCCCCAGTGGGGTACATAGATTGGCCAAGAGCATATTGTGTGTCATTTATTTCCTCAAAACCATGTAGAGGCTGAAATTAGCCCCAAATTATCCTTACACCTGCTGATTTTTACCAACTGATTTCTGAAAAAGAAATGATTCTATTTCTCAGGCTTGTGTTTATGATTCAGACCATCAAGTGGGCAGGGCAGAAGGAAGGCTATGGACTGGGGAAGGAAAAAGATTTAAGTAATTCATGGTTCACTTTTCCAGCAGTGGGCTACTGCTGGCCATATTCTCCCGTACAGATAGACCTTGCACACCTGGCAACAAAAAGATGAGAATGTTCCAACCATGGTTGCATCAGGCACAACTCTATTAATAGCTGTCACTAATGGCCATTCACAGTGCCCATTTTTAATTTATATTTTGTATATATCACGCCGTTTGTCTGTCCCGTGACTGCTCTGTGAGCTAGGTGCTATTTCCTTGATAAAGGAAGATACAGGCTCAGACAGAGAGGCTCACTTGTCTACTGTCATATGCCAAACAGGTTTAGGCTAAGGATTAAATGCATTTTGGTGATTTATATAGATCACATCTGTGCACCTCTACCATGCCTTACCATTTCATTCCCATGCAATGGGCATCCTAGAGTCATAGCCAAGACAACTGTAACAAATTAGAGCTTCTCACCACAAAAATGAATCTGTGTGGGGCAATACATAAGTGAATGAGCTACATTCAGATATATATATATATACATATGTATATATATATAAAATCTTAAAACATCATGCTGTTTACCATAAATACATATGTTACCTGTCAATTAAAAATCAATTAGCCAATGGGGCTGGGGATATAGCTCAGTGGAATAAGCGCTTGCCTAGCAAGCGCAGGGTCCTGAGTTCGATCCCCAGTACCGCAAAAAAAAAAAAAAAAAAAATCAATTAGCCAAAAAGAAAACCCTGGATCCAATCTGAGGGCCTAACTCCTCCCCCTACTACATATATCCTTTCCAAATGACAGCCAGAGAGTACTAGTACCAGCCCCTTTTCCCTGGACAGGCCCATGAGGTACAGCCTTCCCTCGACCACACTCACCACAGCATGGTTTCAGCCTTCCTGATGCCAGATTCACAGATTGCATAAGACCCAGGCTGCTGTAGGGCAGAGATGGCTAAGGTCCATCAACAGAGAATGAAAAAGCACATTAAAACGTGAAAGCTGCCCCAGTACACTGCTCACTCAGGCATCACCAGTCAGTGTCTGGGGTCCCACCGTTGCTGGGGCAATAGGGTCTGTCTCCAGAGGCTTCACATCCCTCATGAAGCAGGAAATTGGCACAGACCTATCCTAAATTACAAAGGAAATTAGGACGTGCAAGAGCAGTAAGAACTCTTTTCCTGATTTTTTTCTAATTCCAGGTGTGGTCACTAGTATGTGATATCCCAAGCTGTGGACAAAGTCATCCTCTAAAGAGAAAGGGTGGAAAGAAGAAGACTAATGCCTTTGGGGGGCCTCACCCTCTTCTGAGGGCTTTGGATAAATTGCCTTTTATCCACATGCCTCTGAGGTGCAAGTGGCATTATCACCATTCTCTAGATAAGGAAAGGGAAGCCCAGGGTGTAAATAGCACAGCTAACGTGGAATAAAACAGTTTTTAAACATGTATCTTCAGGCCTCATGCCCTCTCCATTAAGCTCCCAAAGAGTTTGAGGGTATGCCCTTCTCCTGACAGAAGGGGATCTTGCTTATCATCAGAGGGTGGGTGTGAGTCACAGGTGCAGACCAGGCCAAGTGTAGGTGGAGCACCTTCTCCCAAGGCAGCCATCCTCAGGCTGGGGCCGAGCTAAGTCTCATCAGCACCATGACCCTCAGATTTTCTCTCTAGCTGGCAACTTATTGTACAAAACAGCACTGTCCACACACAAAAGCCACATATGCAGTGTGAAATTTCATAGGAGCCACACATGCAAGCCACATATGAAACCTTAAAGTCTCTGGGAGTTACATACAATTAGGAAAAAGAAAGAGGTGGCATGCATATTAATAATATCTTTATTTAAACCAATATATCCCATAGATTATCATTTCAACATGTAATCCACAGAAAAAATATTGAGATATCTTAAAATCTTCTTAATATGTCTTCTGAAACCCAGAGTGCATTGTATGTTCTACTTACAACACATCTCTGAACAAGCCACATTTCACATGCACAGTAATCACAGATGGCTGGCCAATGGCCACCACATTGGATGGGCCAATGGCCACCATATTGGACAGTGTAGGTCTAGGAGAATGAGGGCTGGAGGTTTGGAAAGCTTGGAATGTGGGTCCTGATTCAACCAGCTTCCAGCAATACTTACCATAGCTTTGACAGCAGAGGAAGGCTTGCTTGACTTCAATTCCATTCTTACTGCACACCGGCAAGTTGAACACATTTATTGGCTTCTGTTGCCTCACTTTACATCTATAAAACTGAGATGACAACCATGTCCCCCTTGGAGGGTTTTGTGAGGGCAAACAAGGAGGGCTTAAAAATTCCTTATTCATCGTCAGAGCTATAAAAGCATCTGTAGCTAATACCATGGCTGATATTTCCAGTGAGATGGTTTCCTTTCTGTAAAATAAGGGTGTGGAAAATATGATTATGGAGACCCCCTTCTTGATCTGTTGTTTGTGGAAACCTGGGGTGGGAGACCCAGGGAAGGGCTGCATCTCACCTCTGAGCCTTAGATCTGAAGAGCACACTGGGCAGAGCCCTGGACCCAGCCTGTTCCACTGCAGAAGCTTACAAGGCATGGAATGGCACAGGCAGAAGGATTCACTCAGTTTGTCCCCAGAGTCAAAACTATTTCCCTCTTTCCTGGGCTCAGGTTGACTTGCTTCCTCAGCAGCCTCCACATCTTTACAGTTGTCCTTATGGATACTTCCCAAGTTCCAATATAATCCCTCCCCATTCACATATCTGAGCTACGAGAAATCCAAGCTAGGTTTGTAGTTTGCAGCAAACCCATCTTTTTCCAAGTGCCTCCAGCATAAGCCAAAGGAAAACAGTTCCCCAGGAATGATCGCTCCCAGACTCTACGTCCAGCCATCCCTGTGCTGAGAGAGGAATGGAAGAGGACAGGTCAAAAAGCCAAATGACTGGAAAGTAGTGAGCAAAGATGGCCAAACTCAGCAATGAGCTCTTCCAAGGGCCACAGCTAAGGGATTCTTATCTGTCTGGCTTCTCTCCCTAGACACCAACTGACAAGTTGTACAGGTTCCAGGAGGAGGCAGCCTAGGGGTCAGTGCCTCGTCTCCAGGGAGACTCCCAGAGGACAGCGTGTCTTCGATTCCTCTCCAGGGATGGTTCCAGTCTTCCTGGAGTAACTCAGAAGCTGAAGTGTCTGCTGCTTCTCTTGGACGGCAGGATTCTGCAGGCTAATATATCTCTATGCCTGGACTTCTTCCTCCACAGGGTAGCACAGGAAGATGACAGGGCTGCTCATCTTGAAAGAGGAGAACAAAACCATGGGCCCTCCTGCCAAGTGACAGTTTCTTCCCAGCTGTACTTGTCAGTTTGCTGAGAGCCACATTCGCTCATAACAGCAATCCCTTACCAAGGGCCCACCCTGGAAAGAGAGATGCCTTTTATCAGTTTCCTGTAAAGAAGCAGAAGCCACAAACCCACCCATGAGAAAAGTCTCCAGACCAATCACTGAGCAATCCTGAGACAAAACACTGCTCTTGGCCCCAAAGGAGGCAGAAATAAAACACAAACCTTATCCACTCACTCAGACACAGTGGCCATTCCCAGCAGCAGCTCCCGCCTTCCCTCCCTCTCCCACTGAACTGGACTGCCGCTTCTGCATCCCCCAGGCACATGGATTGATTCTGAATATCCTGGCCAGCTGGAGGGCCTGTTATGGACTCAATGTCTATGTGCTTTTGGAATACATCTATGAAGGCACCGCCACACCCTACATGTGATGGTGCTAGGAGGTGAGTCTTAGGGAGGTACTTAGGATTAGACCAGGTCATCAGGGTGAAGACTTCACAAATAGGATAAGTGCCCTACTCAGAATCTGGAGAGAGCAGGCTGAGGCTTCCTGCTCTCTGCCAGGTAGTATACAAGTCAACAGTCTCCTCCAAGGAGGGTCCTCATCACAGCCCGGACATGCTGGCACACTGACCTTGAACTTCCAGCCTCCAGAACTGAGAGAAGTAAGTTTCTGTTGCTTACAAGCTGTCTAGTTTATGGTCTTCCGTTGTAGCAGTCCAACAGAGCAAGCTGTACTAAGGGGCCTTGGCCTCCCTCTTGCTGAGAGCTCCATGGCAGCTGAGCTGTCCTCACAAGGTATCCCAGAATCTTCTACTTTATCAAAAGGGCTGGCCCCACACTAATATGAGGGGGGTGTCCCCACCCTGCATGCTCTGTTTGGCACGGCAGGCTGCACACCCTGCGCAGTGAGCCACAGCCAGAGCTCTGGGCACTGAAGTGCTGCTGGGCCTGCATCATGCAGAGCGCGGCTGAATCTTGCCACACCGCAAGAGGAACAGTTCTTTCTCTCCAAAGCCACCTGTGGTACCCAGTTTCATGCCTCTCCAGGCCCCTGCCTTCTGCTCATTAGTTAAATGTACCAACAGGAGGACAGAAATCAAGGTCTGCTTAGCTTTCCCCATCGGCCCTGTCAATCATTCGATGAAAGTCAGCTCCTACCACAGCGCTCGGAAAACGGCCCCCATAGGGTCACGGAGCAGCGCCATCCTGTAAATGTGTTTACACAGCACAGGCATGGCCCCCCCATCTCGCCAGCAGCTCACTTCTCACGCGCACCCCAGGGGACGTTTATCACCCCGGAGGGCTTTGTCATGCCCCCTCTCGATCATACAACAGACAGATTGTCAGGCTACGCAGAGAGGCACCAGCCGGATGAGTCTTCTCGTCTCAGTGGCTGACGGAAGGTGCTCCAGCCGGCAGAAGATGGCTGAGGCAGGGCCTGAGGAACATCTTCTGGTCACCCACGTCGTTCCCTGGCAAGCTCTTCTCCAGGTCGAGGGGAAGACTGCAGCCCTGTCATCCTAGAATCTTTTTTTAGCGGGGCAAGGGACACTGGATATTGAATTCAGGGCCTGCAGACTGAGCTACATCCTCAGCCCACTTTTATTTTTTATTTTGAGATAGGGTCTCACAAAGTTGTTAAACTGCGTAGACTGGACTCCAACTTCTGATCTTCCTACCTCAGCCTCCCAGAATGTTGGAATTACTGGTGGTTACCACCATGCTTACTACATCTTTGACAAGGGTGCAGCTTGAAAATGTTGGAAATGGGGCAAGTTTACATTCAGACAGGCAAGAGTACATAAAAAGGACTGCATATGCCAGGACTTCAGAACTAAATAGGAAATCAGAAGACCCTCCCATCCTACCGCCCATTTTACAGGGAGAAAACAGGGCAAAGACTATAAGAGCATCAGATAGGAGTTGAGAACAGGAACTCTGAGGTCTGTCTGAACTTGGCTGTAGCCAATCCCAGCTCCACAGCCTTGGACTTAATTCCTGTGAGATATTATTTCCTCATCTCTAAGATGCATATCATAAAACCTGCCCCGTAGGATGGTTTATAGGGCTGACAAGAGGATAATGAAGTAAGTAAAACACTTAACACTTAACTGAGTCTGGGAGACATCCAGAAATGGTTCCTGAGTACAGGGATGGGCATGGTGGACAGGAGAAATAACCCACCATTTTATCAAACAGTGGGATCGCTATACACAACAATATTGACTATTTTAATAGTCAATATTGGACATTGAATATTGAATATTTCAAAACAGCTGGTAGAGAGGATTGTGAATTGACAGGCATGCCAACCTCATGGTTTTAGGCATTACATGTAGCATACATGTATTATAACACCACATTGTACCACATCGATATGTCCAATTATTGTGTTCACAAGATGCATGCTCAAAAAAGTTTAGTCATGTGGAGTATTTGCATAATTTATAGTGACTATTATTTTTATTTCATAATTTGGTCAAAATCACCCATAGAATTTGTATCAAACACAAGACTCAGAGTTGGTTCTTTCAACTCCGTAATCAGTGTTCATGTGTGGGTAGTCAAAAGAACCCACAAGGCTTAGTTATTTCCTGAATCCGTTAGGAATTGCATGTATCTACTAGTAATGGCGACTTAAAAGTTAGAGTTCAGGCCAGGGATACAGCTCAGCAGTACAAGCGCCTGCTTGGCAAGCACAAGGTCCTGAGTTCAATTCCTGGTACAAAAAAAAACCCAAAGACATTAGATTTCATATAAAATTAGAACAAATGTAAACCTTACAGCTCTGAGAATAGGGGCTACATGAAACCAGGCTCCTATTCTTCTGCCATTCTTGGCTTTCATCCTCAATGTCACAAGATAGCTGCTGCCGCTCCAGCCACTAGTGGAAGAGAAGTAGCATGAGACAAATGGGCATTCTTTTGAGTACAAAAAGTATTCTCTTCCTCACACAAAGAAAGTCAGGTCCTTATACTGCTATGTCAGGTCCTGGAAGACTGATCCTGGTTTCTCCTGAGCTTTTCTCCCCTTCATTCTCTCTGTCCCTGATAGGCTGGCCTCCAGCTGGTCCTCAGGTATGCCACTGAAGTGCAGCCACAGGGTTGTTACACTTGCTCTTCTATTGCCTGGAACAAGTATCCCACAGGTATCCAAATGGCTCCTCCTTTACCTCCTGCAAAGCTTTATTTAAATGTCCCCTTTTCAATAAGGGCACACTGCCACTCAATTTAAAAATGTAACCCTGTATTCGAAAGTGATCATGGGCTGCCTGTGCCCTGGTCATTGATAGTGCAGGAAGAGGAACTGCTGATAGCCTTTCCCCGTGGTTGGAAGGTCCACTTCTGTCCTTGCCAGACCCTGGAGCTTTCCCACACCTCCTCCTACCTACCTTTTCAATGCCTCCTGGCATCATCTAGTTCAGTCTGTGCCAGATGCTGCCAGAGAAATAGCTCACTCAAGACTGCGATGGCTCCAACGTTCCTTAGATTATAACATCTAATAACAGTTGGCACAACAGATAAAACAGACCTGTCACACTTGTCTTAGAAGATCGCCAGTCGCCTTTCCAGAGATCCTGTTGGTGTTCAGGGACTCCGAGGACAAAGAATGGAGAGAGTGAGGCCACCTCCTGAAGTGTAATTGGAGCTGTGTCTGTCCCTGCAGCCTGCCCAGAGCATCGTGGAACAGCTCTTCACTCTGCACAAGAACTGGGATCCAGACATGGGGACGGCAGCCTGTTCCTCCACCGGGCCCTCCCCCAACAGCACATTTAGCTGCAGAGCTTGTCAGGGAGAATCACTGAGGAGCACAGCACCCTTGGGACAGTCGCCTTCCAAACGCATGAGAATTCGGGGGGACGTTTTAGGTCTAAAATGTCCCCAGATGCCATATAGCAGAGTTCATGCTTTTTCTCAGTAAAAAGCATTGAGAAATATGGTGTTTCAACTTAAAAAATAAAGTCTCGCATGCCAAAGAATTAGACTTACAGACTTTAATTGGTACTACAATATAATTAAGGATACTAAGTTTCAAAGTCACATATATTTGGGTAGTTTTAAAGTAAAATTCTTCAAAGTGGAGTCCATTAGGGGAGTTAGACACTACTTATAACCTAGTAAATAAAATTCTATATATCAGAAAAAAACATGTAACCATCTTTGCGCTCTACAACCCATTACCCTCCTCTAACTTCTAATTACCTGTGCACTTCCTTTATTATGTTTGCCACATAATGTGCCATATAACTGAGTCATTATTTGTGCCTACTTATTTGTGTATTGTGAGGGCAGCAATTTCTGCCTGTTATCACAGCTGCACCCTCTGCATCTAAAACAGAGCCTGACACACTGAGCAAATGCTTCATAAATATCTGTTAATAAATGCATGGATTAGCATACATCTATCTTGGGGCATCAAATGACAATCTCCAATTGGGAAAGGCAGTTGACAAGCAAGGAATTGACAAAAGTCTGGAGCAAAGAGTGATAAACAGAGACATATCCTATGAAGTCAGATGAAGAAAATGAGCATTCTCAGAAAAGACACAGAAGGCCAAGCACAAAAGATTGGGTGTGAGCTACAGCTTTCCCAGGTAGATGAGTAAACACATTCTCCAGTGTTCTCTAGACAAGGGAAATCAGACTGTTATGGCTTGTGCCTGGATGTCCCCCCAAAGCCTCATGCGGTCATGGGGCAAGCTTCTTCAGTTTATGATTGATTCATGGCCCAATGTTGGAATTATGGTTGTGAGTTGTACACCCGCCCTGGGGCGGGTAGATTGCATACAGTGTATCAAAGGAAAGAGGCTGCCTTCTGCTGCTCCTCCCTTTTGCTGTTGTTTTTGCTCTCTTCTGCCACCATGAACTGTTGCCCTCTGCCATGTGCCACCCTACCTTGGAGCCAGCTGAGTAGGGACTCCACAAACTGTGGGCTAAATAAGCCTTTCCTTCCTTAGTTTGGGGGTCGGGTATTTTGTCTCAGCAACAAGAGAAATGTAACCAAGACACAGACCCATTCAGTGGACTGGAAAACTAAGTCCCAGGAATGGCCAGTCCAGCATCTCCTATGGTCCTACTACATGACTCAGAGTCTTAGACTGGGCTCGAGATCCCTGAGACTGAAAGAAGCAGCTCCTGTTCCAAACTAGCCATCACTAATTGCCCATCATCTGCCAATTTTCTGTTGACAGTGGCCTTCCTCCTGAGCCACTCTGTTCCTCTATGGCTCTCACAGTTACTCTGTTTCCGACAGGGCAGCACACTTCAGTGTGATACCATGTGCAAAAGAAGAATTTAATGTGTCCTCGAGCAGGCAGTTCTGAGCAGAGTCCCCTCGCACCCATGTGTCTCAGCATCCATACTCAAAAGGTGCCCAGGTGAGGAGGGAATCAATTCTCTGTCCTTAAAGCAGCTAGAAATGTGTTTTTTTTTCCTGCTGCTGAATAATTATGAAGTGATTTTGAAAATGCAATGCAAAGAGAGCAATCTTTTTTTTTTCTTCTCCCTCTCTCTTCTAACCAGAAAAATACCCACTGCCAGAACCTGATTAATGCTAAATGTGACCTTTTGCAAAGTTTCATGGCAGGTTAATTTATGATACTTCCATATTTTAATGTAGCGGGCGGTGGTTGTTTACGTGTTTGATGAAGTATTCTTTGTCTAGGGCTGGTACGTTTTACCAGAACCTCTGTAACTTGCTTCCCCTTTCTCTCCCTTGCTCTTTCAATCTCTCTTTGACTCTAACTTTGTGCCTGGGCATTTAATCAATCTTACTGGGAAGAAAACATGAATATATTTATGAATTCTCAGTCCCTAAGTTGTCATGCACGCTGTATTAGCTTATTACTGCATCTCCAAGATAATTCTTCCCTCTCATCTCCCTACACCTGTGCTTTTGAGTTCGGGGAGATCTCAGCTCAACCAAAATTACTTTTAATGTTTGGTTTGCTACAAGAGCTGCTTTGAGGGTTTCTGTCTTGAACAGGTGTATCTTCTCCTTGCATCCTTATTGCTTTCGCCTTTGTTCTTCCCTGTCTCCGAAAGAGAAATCTACTGAACTAGACGTGAGCCCCTAGAGGTTGCTTCAGCTCAAGAATATAACCAAGCTTAATGAGCAAGGAAGCAACACTCGTGAAGGAGATGCCAACAACTGTGTGTCAGGGATGTAGGAGATTCAGGAAGCATCTCACCCTTGGAAGCTGTTTCATGGAATACAACTGTGACTCACATGGGGGAGTCCAGGTTATTAGAGATTTGAACCTTTCTTTTCCAGAGCCTAGAATGGAACTTGTTACACTTGGTAATTGACTTTTGTGCAAAGAAAAAAGTTAAGATACCACAACAGGGAAAATGCAGGAGATAATTCTCTGTATTACAATGAAACACAAATCCCGTACCAGGGTAGGCACAATGGCACGTACTCGTAACCTGTAATCCCAGCTAACCCGGAGGATGAGGCAAGAGGATCACAAGTTCAAGGCCAAGCTGGACAACTTAGATCCTACATCAAAATAAGTACCAAAGGGGCTGGGGTGTACCTCAGAGGCAGAGTACCCCTGGATGTGATCCCCAGTACTGAAAAAAATATTTCATCAGAGGGAGATAGACCAGAGTTTGAGTCAAGAATACGATTTTCAGGTTTAATAATCAAGGTTCAGACAGCGGCCAGAACCTCACTGCCATGCCTCGGGGAGCTGTTCTAGGCGCGGGGAACCCCTGTCCCCCAGCCCTGCAGCTCCTCTTATGTTGTCAGACGCGGTGCACAGCTTTGGGTGCATCTGGAGTGGCTTTACCTACAATAGTGAGGGCAAGCAGGGGTCAGCATTCAGCACAAAGGTATCCCAGAGCTGTCCCGAAGACCCAGCCGAGGCACAAGAACATGGATTGGCAACGAGGTCAGTCAGAGAATGATGTGTCTTCTCCAGAAATGCTTTACAGCCTGGAGAAGGTGATGGATGAGCGTGTCCATGCTGGGAGTCAGCCAGGTGGGTGCAGCACGAGCTCAGGAGAACAAAAGAAGGGACAAAAGCCAGAATGAACACGGGACCCAGGCTGTAAAAAGAGATGGGAGACACCAAGGGCTATGTGCTCTCTGCTATCCTTTGATCTATAAGCTTTACTTTATATTTAGGAATATATAAATCATTGGTGAGATATTTTATTTCCCAGCCATGTGGGCATCAATTAATACACCCCAACTTTCTTTCTCCTCAGCAAGGAGAAAAGTGGGCAGAGCCAGGTGGAGCGCCCATTCATATCCACACCCTTGGAGGCCACTTACACAGTGTGGCAGTTGCATTCCAGGACTCGAGAGCAGTAATCCTCACTTGTGAGACAAAGAGACAGATGTCACCTCTAGAGTGTGACTTGAAGGACAAAGGCAAAGCTGCGTAGCCTCCCTACCCCTACCCCACGCCTTCTGTCATCCCGCTATAGTGGCTGAAACTTCCCTATTATTCACTGCTCAGGCTTACTGTACAGAAACACTAATAAAGCACAAATGTTATCAGGAGGGAGTCACACAGCTGAAGCAGTACAAAGAAATTGGGAGTCACACCAAGCTGGGTCCAGACTCCAGCTCTCACTCTGCAGCAGTGTGATACCTGGCAAATGACTTAGCATCTCAAAGGCTCCAAGTCCTTGTTTATAAAAATGTGGACACTGCCAATTTTGTAGGCTTATCATCAGGATGACCGACATGTACAGAGCAACCAGCATGGAGATGACACAATTGCAGGCGCAAGAAATCTTCGTCCTTTCTGCTTTTATCACCTTGAAACCTGGTATTGTAGGAAAAACCTGGACGAGAGTCAAGAGTCATGGGTTCTGGTTTGAGCTGTTCCACTAATGAGCTGTGACCTTGCTAAGGTCACTTTATATGCCTGAGCTTTGGTTTCCAGTACAGCTGGAGCTGCATTCATTCATTGCTCTGATTGAGATCTAAATTGTCTCCCTCAAAACCAATGCATTTGAGGAAGGTGATTAGATTAATCCACCGATGAATCTATAGCTGAATGTGCTGTCAGATGGGGCCTGGTCAGAGGAAGTTGGTCACCGGGTGCATGAGCTGGAAGGACATGTCTCCCTCCCTGTCTCCTCCCTTCACTCTCTGACTGCTGTTCACCACAATGTGAGCAGCTGTCCTCGGCCAGACCCTTCCGCCATGCCCTTCCTGCATCAGAGCCAGACAGCCATGACTGAAACCGTGAACCAGAATAAACCTCTCTTCCTTTAAGCTGATGTTGAAGGCATTGGGCCTCAGTAAGGAGGCAGTGACTAAGGCGTTCATTTTAAAAACCTTATTGCTTTCCCAATCCGAGCCACATGCTTGTCAGTACTCAGGTGGTGCATGTGTAAGTGAAATACAGTTCTTAGCAGGCAGGCCATTACGACAGTGAGGTCCTGGATAGCTACTTTAGAAGGAGCTCTCAGGGAAGACCTATGTGAGAAGATCAACTTTATACCAAGGCTTCCAGTGACGAGAAGGGGCCAGCCATCAGAGTGTCAAGGGCAAACATTGTGCGAGCAAAGGGAAGAGAAAGCACAAAGGCTATCTCAGAAGAAACCAGCTCAGATGGCTTCTGAAGTCCTTTCCAGGGCCAATAGTCTTCATCTTCTGTTCTCTGTGGTCAGGACATGACATCTGTGTGTGACACTGGGGCAAGTCAAATGGCAGTTCTTTTATGGGATGATTACTTTCACTAAGAGATGCAGAGTAATGCAGCTAGACTACATCTGCTAGGGTCCCACTGAGCAAGGAAAAATCAGAACCAAGGCTGGAAAGAGAAAGAAGCACAGCTAAAAGAGCAAAGAAGTCATTAGGTGGCAAGCTAAAAAGGACGCCATGGAGACTAGGGCCAGCATCCTTCCAGAGCACCCAGCAGGTCCTGATCGTAAGATCTGGAGAAACAAAGTTGGAACCTGACCGCTTGGACAATTGGACAGGGTTTTTTTAAACCTTCTTCACTTACACTGAAGATAGGTGAAAATAAATCAGAAAGTAAGTGCTCAGATGAACATAGAAATAGGGGCCCAGGATACAGCATTCCGGTCTCAAATGACAGGATGGAAATATTCATTCATTTAGTTGGTCATTCACTTATTTGACAAATATCTACCGTAGGCCCACTCTCCGAGGCCTATTCTCATTGGTGGGTTTACATGATTATAAGCAAAAGCCCTTAGAAAAATGCTTATACTTTGGCACTTAGAAAGGTGTTAGAGGCCAAGAGCTGTGCAAGTTTTGACTCTTTAATTGCACTAAATTTTAAATACCTGATGTGTGCCTAATGTGTTGTTGACTGGACACTATGTGGACCATACTTGGGCATGTAAAGACATCATCATGTTCACTCATAAAGGACATGACCCACTCAGGCACTGACCTCGTTTCATTTTCATGCTACCCTGCAAGCTCACAGAGGGGAAGGAGTTTGCTCAGGCTCACCCCAGCAAGAGTCTAGTTCAGCCCAGTCATTTTGTGGGAGGGCACTCTCCTGGTTTTATCACCATTACCTAGCATAGCAGATGTCACCTTCTGTGAGGCTCAGTAGTGTGAACCCTCCAAGACTTTCCATTGAAAGCAAGGACCAGGAAGAAGCAGGTGCTGAAGGAATTCAGTCTGTTGATCTCTGGCAGCATCTAGTTCTGGTGGTATTTCCAGGGCCATCCTCATTGTCACTGCCTGATGGCAGCAACAGTGGTGTCTTCCCTGCCTTCATTTTGTCACACAATTGGAAGATTGTTCCCAAGTAGGTAGCCTATAATTTCGGTCCTTCAGGGTGCCTGAGAATATTCTGAACCACACCATATTCATTTTAATAAATTCATTTTTTCTTAAATTAACCAAATTTAGTTTCTGTTGCCTGCAACTAAGAACCATGACCGCTATACTTACAAAATCCTTTGTCTCCATGTACCAATAGAATAGGTTAGGTTTTCTATAGCACAAAAAAATCCTTGGTAGCTTAAAACAACCATGGTTTCTTTCTTGCTCATGCTTCATGTGTGAATGTGAATTTGCCTAAGATAACGGTACTTTCCTAAGGTAAATTTGAATATTTTTAACCAAATGAAAGCACAACTTCTCAAAATGTGTGGATACAACAACAGCAGAATTTAGGGGGAAATTTATAATGATGAATGCATATCCTAGAAAATAAAAAAGACCTAAAATATATCATCTAAGCTTCCACTTTAAGAAATTAAAGAGAATAACATACACCTACTGAAGGAAAAGGAAAATAGAGCAGAAAGCAAAGAAATTGAAAACAGAAAATCAATACAGAAGAACAAAATCAAAAGCTGACTCTTCAAAAAAATTTAAAAATGGATAAAGGTTTAGTAAGATTACAGGTTACAAATACTACAAATGAAAAAGGAGCTCAATCT
>PVLD010026512.1:0-22087 GCA_004027595.1 Dinomys branickii | reverse complement strand
AGTTCTTTGTATGTTCTAGATAGCAGTCCTTTGTCTGAGGGACAGCCAGCTAGGATTTTTTCCCAATTTGTGGGTTTTCTTTTTACTTTGCTGGTGATTTCTTTAGATGTACAAAAACTTTTCAGTAGGATGAGGTCCCAGTTATTGATTCTTTGAAGTGTTTCCCTTGCAGTTTCATTTTTGTTCATGAACTCTCTGCGTACTCCTTTGTCTTCAAGACTTTTACCTACTTTCTCTTCCAATAGATTTAGAGTTTCTGTTTTAATGTTGAGATCTGTGATCCATTTTGACCTGAGTTTGGTGCATGGTGATAGACTGGGGTCTATTTTCAGTTTTCGGCAAGAGGCAAGCCACTTTTTCCAGCACCATTTATTAAACAGGTCATCCTTTTTCCAGTGAGTTTGGTTGGCCCCTTTGTCAAATACTAGGTGGCTGAGTATGTTTTGCATTATGGTTTCATCTTCCAGTCTGTTCCATTGATCCTCAGGTCTATTTCTTAGCCAGTACCAGGTTCATTTTATTACAGTAGCTTTGTAGTATAATTTCAGGTCAGGGATTGTGATTCCACCTGACTTGTCCTTGTTGCCCAGGATTGCTTTTGCTATTCTGGGTCTCTTCTGGTTCCAAATGAATTTAAGGCATATTTTCTCTAGATCTGTGAGGTATGCTAATGGTAGTTTAATGGGAATTGCATTGAATCTGTACAACAGTTTTGGTAGTATGGCCATTTTTACAATGTTGGTTCTTCCTAACCATGAGCAGGGTATGTTTTTCCATTTATTGAAATCCTCTTCGATCTCTTTTTTCAAAGTACTGTAGTTTTCACTGAATAAATCTTTCACATTCTTTGTTAGATTGATTCCTAAGTATTTCAATTTCTTGGATGCTATTGTAAAAGGTATGGTTTCCTCAATTTCTCTCTCAGTCTGTTTGTTGTTTGTGTATAGGAATGCTATTGATTTTTGGGTGTTGACTTTGTATCCGGCTACGCTGCTGAATTTGTCAATTAATTGCAGGAGTTTTCTTGTGGAGTTTTTGGGGTCCTCCATGTATAGTATCATGTCATCTGCAAATAGTGATAGTTTAACTTCTTCCTTTCCTATTCTTATTCCTTTCATTTCTCTCTCTTGTCTAATTGCTCTGGCTAATGCTTCCAGAACTATGTTGAATAGGAGTGGTGACAATAGACATCCTTGTCTTGTTCCTGACTTTAAAGTGAAGGTTTTCAGTTTTTGTCCATTTAGTATGATGTTGGCTGTTGGTTTGTCATAGATGGCTTTGATCAGATTGAGGTAGAGGCCATCTATTCCTATTTTTTCTAAGGTTTTTAACATGAATGCATGTTGGACTTTATGGAAAGCCTTTTCTGCAGCTATTGAGATGATCATGTGGTTTTTGTCTTTGGCTGTATTGATATGATGTATTACATTAATTGATTTGCGAATATTGAACCATGCCTGCATTCCTGGAATGAATCCTACCTGGTCATGGTGTATAATTTTCCTTATGATTCGCTGTATTCTCTTTGCTAGTATTTTGTTGAGTATCTTTTCATCTATGTTCATTAGAGAGATTGGCCTATAGTTCTCTTTCTTGGTTGGGTCCTTCTCTGGTTTTGGTATCAGTATGATACTTGCTTCCTGAAATGTGTTAGGGAGAGTTGCTTCCTTTTCGATTTCATTGAAGACTTTGAGGAGTGTTGGCATTAGATCTTCTCTGAATGTTTTGTAGAATTCTGCTGTGAATCAATCAGGGCCTGGGCTTTTCTTAGTTGCTAAGTTTTTTATGACATCTTCAATCTCATTAATTGATATTGGATTGTTGAGGATTTTTGAGTCTTCCTGATTCAATTTTGGTAATTTGTACCTTTCTAGGAATCTGTCCATTTCTTCTGAATTTTCTATCCTATGGGAGTAAAGATTTTCAAAGTAGGTATTAATGATCTCTTGGATTTCGGTAGGATCTGTGGTGATTTCATCCTTTTCATTCCTTATTGCATGAATTTGAGTTATTTCCCTTCTTTTGTTGATAAGGTTGGCTAGGGTTTTATCAATTTTATTTATTCTTTCGAAGAACCAACTGTTTGATTCACTTATTTTTTGTAGAGCTTTCTTCATCTTATTACCAGAATGTGTTTTAAGATTTAGAATGTGTTTTTAGGTTTAGTCTGTGGATACTTCATCTGTTGTACATTTTGATTCTTATTAACTCTTTTAGTTTCTTTAAGTTAATTTTTTCCCCAACTCATTTGCTACTGACTGGTAACTATGCAGTTCCAGAAGAGACAGCACGCCTTTTCAGCCCTTGATTATATTTATTTATTTATTTATTCATTTTTTTTAATTTTAAAGAGAAAAAATAATAGCAAAATAACAACCAAGGCAAAAACAATACAAAAATAATAAAAACAATATAAGATTTCAAAACAAGATGATAGGAATTAACAGTGGTTGTTACATTACATATTGTTATCTTCAACATATTTTCTCAGAGTACCAGATGTAAGTATGCAAGTTTGGCCAGGCATGGTGGTGCATGCCTGCAACCCCAGCACTCAGGAGGCTGAGGCAGGAGGACTGTTACAACTTAAGAGATCAGCCTGGGCTGCAAAGTGAGCTTAGGTCCATCCTGAAATGCATAGGGAGAACTTGTCTCACAAAGACAAAACAAAAAAAGAATGTAAGATTGAATGCTTAAAGACAATAACAAGTAATAAAAAGCCCGATTTTAGACATAGCCATGTCATTTACTCTTGTTCGTAGAATGGGAACAAGTGGGATCCCAAGACTTGCAGTGTTCTGTGAGTGGTGATGAACTCTAGCGTGGCTCTGCTTTGAAGGAAAACCAGGAACCAACTGACCCGAAGGAGACGGAAGACGCACAGAAGTGCCTGGTCAAGTTGGCTGTCTTGCTGCCAAGGAGATGAAGTAATATACTACAGCTACTCAGTGACATCATTGGCCTAAGTGCTCACTATCGCCTTACTGGAGTCTAGAACCGTTTCTTTTACATCTTTAAATGAGTAAGATCTCTGAATTACATGTCAGTAACCTTTATTGCTATACTGTGCAGTAATTGAAGAAGCTCTATAAAATATAATTGAGATCTGTCCTATTTTTACTAAATTGGATGAATCTAAAATAATCTCAAGCAAATTTGAAATAAATAGTAAATAACATTCACAGCCACATAGGCACAAATTGCAAAACTACAGTGACATTGTCACAAATAAGAAAACTTGAAAAACACATATT
Organism: Dinomys branickii; assembly: GCA_004027595.1. Taxonomy (NCBI): domain Eukaryota; kingdom Metazoa; phylum Chordata; class Mammalia; order Rodentia; family Dinomyidae; genus Dinomys; species Dinomys branickii. Next base: position 18,833 of record PVLD010026512.1, on the reverse strand, counting down.
TTTAAAAAATCAAATAATAAGTTTTGTGATAAAATTAAGAAAAAACTTAATTTATAATGTCAGAAATAATTTCACTGCACCATATTGTACAGTTTGAAAAGCAGACATATTTTTATTTGCCTATACATGTTTCCAACTCAAATTAGTCCAACATTTAAATATTAGCCAGGCACAGGCACTCTGGGAGTCTGAGGCAGGATGGTTATAGGTTTGATTTCAGCTTGGGAAACATGAACTTAGTAAGACATTTTCTCAAAATAAAAAAATAATAAAGGGCTAATGATACAGTTCATAGAAACCCCCAGGGTTTAGCCTTCAGTCTTACAGAAGGCAGTAATAACACATTCCCTGCCTTGTGATCTTGGTGAAATATTTCTTAATGTACTAATTTAAACTGTGAAGTCCATTCAGCTCCCTCACTGTAGCTATAAAATCCCACAAATATTTAGTTTACTAAGTTCTTGGAGGCACATATGCACAATTTACTGTCTCTTATTCACTGGTGATCATTAGAACATAGTGACATGGTTTAATGAACATACATATATTTTTACAGTTCATTTTCTATGGACAGTTGTTATTCACTGGAAAAAAAGTCTATGGCCATAGATGAAAATATATTTTTAAACATAAGTAAACATTCTGTGTAGATATGTGTGATTATATTGAGTGGGAACTAACTTTTATGCAGATTAATTTCCTGATGGTCTCTTTCACTTCTGTGTTTCTGCGACTGTAAATAAGGGGATTTAGCATGGGGATCACAATGGTGTAAAACACAGTGGCCACTTTAACAAGGAGGGGAGGACTTTTGGAATTGAAGAAACAGTACAAAAGTAGGATGATGCCATGGAAGACGCAGATGGTGATCAGGTGGGAGGCACAGGTGGAGAAGGCTTTTCGGAGTCCACTCTTTGAAGGAATCTTAATGATGGTAACAACTATGAAGACATAGGAGACAAGGTTGATCAGGAGGCTACAAGTTTCATTGAATGTTGTCATGACAAAGCATATCAGCTGGCTCAAGGAGGTATCAGAGCAGGATACAGAGAGGATAGCAGAATAGTCACAGCAAAAGTGATTTATGATGTTAGGCCCACAATAGGAAAGTTGCAAAAGGACATATGTAAGTGTTAAAGAACAAAGTCCACCCCATACATAAGTTCCAGCTACCAGGAGAGCACAGAGCTTTGGCGACATAACAATTGTGTACAGCAGGGGATTACAAACAGCTACAAACCTGTCATAGGCCATCACTGCCAGCATGAACATCTCTGTAGACACTAATGTGCATCCAAAAAAAAATTGAGTCATGCATTGTTTAAAGGACACACTTTTGCCTTTCACAACTATAATCTCTAATAGTTTTGGTGTAAGTACAGAGGAATAACAAAAGTCAATAAAGGATAAATGGCTGAGGAAAAAATACATGGGGCTGTGGAGTTTAGAATTGATCCTGATGATCAGAATCATGCCCAGGTTTCCCAAAACAGAAATTATGTAGATGGTCAGGAACACCAGGAAGAGGGGCACCTGGAGGTTTGAGTATTCTGAGAAGCCCAAGAGGACAAAGATAATGCCAGCCTTCTGATTCCCTTCACTCCACCTTTGGCTTCTGTTGGAGGATGTCAGAAAGTTCATTTTGAGCAGCTCCATATAGCATAGTTGGTGTCAGGCAATGTGATCTCCCAGTGACTACCTACTCAGGTGTGAAACAACAGATGCACATCCTTTCTGCTCTTCTGTGTTCTTCTTCCTTCACTTGGGTCACTGTCCGCTTGCAAATGATTTGAACAAAGAGAGCTTTTGTATCCACCAGTGACTCATTTTCTTCATCTCTAAAACAAGAAACATATCTCATCTCATAAATTTATTCCACAAAATATAAACATAATTATGTATACTTACCCTCTGCATTGAGGAAGCATGACAATAAAGTGTGAATTTGAGATGGGGCTGGGTCTGAAATTGTTGGCATTACATCCAGCAGTCTGCATGAACTCCCTCTGCTGCCTACATCCAGCACAAAACCCAGTGGTGTACTAGCTTGCTCGATCTAACAACGTGAGCAGGAATACGGCTCAGCTAGGATGATTGCCACAGCCCGGGTACACGGGGGCCTCCAGAGTAGGGGTGTGTCACCTCCCAAACCAAAGGAACACAGTAACTAGAGCTGCAAAGTTGACGGTAGGTCTAGAGCGGAAATTACTGACCAACCATGACAACTGGGAAAGGCAGAACAGGGTCCAGCACACGTGCGCACGCACGCGCGCACACACACACACACATCTGAGTAGTGAATCAATATCTCTCCTCTATATTTAGTGAATTTCAGTTCTACACAGTGGTGTAAAGAAAACATTTATTTGTAAACAGGGAAAGAATGGACATATTACAACCTCTTGTGTCTCCAATGTTTTTATTTGTGGAAAGGGGCTTTTATTCTTATTTTTCTTTATTTTGCTTTTTTTCATTTTCTTTCTTTTCTTAGTGCTTTTCTGTTACTTTTACATAATTCTATTACTTTTTTATTCCTCAGAAGGATCCTTTATTTCCCTTTTCTCTCCTCATTTTATTTAATTTTAAAATTTTACTTCTTTTAATTTCCTGTTACCAACTTGCTCCATGTTTACTAATGTTATTAAGCCATGTTAATCTTTATTTTTTATTTTAAAGAGAAAAAACAATAACACAATAATAATGAAGAAACACACTAAAAGCAATATAGGATTTTAAAACAAGATGATAGGATTTAACAATGGTTGTTATAATTACACATTGTTAGCTGGGATAATTGTATTGGTGATTGCTATGGGTTTATTGAAAGAAACAGTTAGTGCTTAAATTTTTTTGCTGACCAATTTTGCATGTCTATATCTGGTAATCTGAACAACTAATTTGAAGACAGCAACATTAATATAACAAACACTGTTGAATTTCTACCATCTTATTTGGAGAAGCTCTGTATGGTTTGTAGTGTTTTGTATTACTTTTTATTTTCTTTAATTGTTTGATCAGTCTTGCATTCTTACATCTGGTAATCTGAGAAATTTAATTTTTAGATATTTAGTTAACTCTATGCTACCATTGTTGAACACACTGCTATAGATAATTTGTTTATTGATAGGTGTTGCACTTAGTAAACATTTATTGTGTACCTACAATTTCTTATATACACCTTGTGTCTAAATTATAGCTATAGTCCACTTTCCTTGGTATTACAGTTGTAGCTTATATTAGTCCTCATAGCTTGTGATCTTTAACTCTGTTATTGTTGATTTTGATACTACTGCTATGGTGAAATAGTTGTGGCTATTCATTGGGCATTGCTTATGCTAACGTCTTGTTGTCTTTGTCTTATCAAAAGTGCTGCAGCTCATTTTAAGAACTGGACGCTGAGTCAATTTCACTGTGCCCTCCTCCCAAATTAATGCAGAAGGTTGTACCTTTGGACAGAGACAAAGGCCTATAGCTAACTATGCCCAGAGTCAATTGCTATAAAAAAGAAACTAACTAAAGAAGTCATTGTACTAGCAACAGAGTCTTTCTACTGTAATTGACCTGAAAACCTCAGCACAAGACAAACAAAAGTTTGAAAAAAAGGCAACAAATGCCTCCAAAATCCTGCAACTCACACAAAGTTCTATGTTAAATCAAAGATGAGGAATTTAAAAGGCAAACATCAGTATTATATGGAATAAAAAAGAATATATGGATGAACTGATAATAAGATCCTCCATAGGCTGAAAATAATATACCTACACAGATAACAGACATAAATAAAATTATTAATGACTTTACAGAAGATAATAATGAGAAGCTACCTGAGCTAAACAAAATGATCCCCAGTGCATGGATCATCACATTTGCAAAGACACAGTCTATGAAAAGTGTCAAAGAGAAAGCTACGAGATTAAAATGTCTATTATAAGTATGAGAAGAAGCAGTGATCAACGTGAGGACTGAGTATTGGAACTGGAAGATCATGTTGATGTGAGTATTGATACACTCAGCAGATATCTTCAAAAGAACAAGAAAGCATGAAAAATAGACCCATGACTGCTAGGTAATGGAAAACTAAGTTTCATTAGAATTAGTGAAAAGAGAAGACAGCACAAAGGGCATAAAAAGGTATTTATAGAAGCAATAGCAGAAAACTTTGCAAATATGGGGAAATAATTTAATATATAGATAAGCAAGGCAAATAGAACCCCAAATAGCCATGATTAGAAAAAAAATATATTCACAGATACAACACAATCAAACTTCCAGAATTCAAAACAAGTTCTGAAAAGCTGTTAGAGAACATAAACAGATCCTCTACAAAGGTTAACCCATTAGAATGAGAGCAAACTTTGAATTCAATGCCAAAAGCCTAGGAGAGCTGGTAGAGCAGTGATTCAAGCTTTCAAAGAAAACAACTGTCACCTGTACCAGCATATCCAGTCAGACTATCTCTAAGAAATTGATGCAGAAATAAGGTGTTTCCATGACAAAGAGCACTTTAAGAATTTCACGACCATCAAATCAGCACTCAGAAAGTACTGAAGGGTATCTCTATAGACAGTGAAGCCAGCAATGCCGAAATTCTCATGGAATAAACACACCAAGTCGGACAAGCAGCTCGGTAGAAGGAAGCACAAGAATCAACAAGAGGAAAATAATACGACAGGCATATGTAAATATCTTTCAGTAATGACTCCTGATGAGAGTGCTCTCCACTCTCTGTTCAAAAGACACAAATTGGTAGGTTGGATACAAAAATGAAATGGAATACTATGCTATATACCAGGAACACATTTCATCCCTAAAACATTCATAGACTAAAATTCAAAGGATAGAAAAATATTCCATTCAATAAGAGATTTAAAAAAGTAAGACTTCAACTCAGAATTGATTGAGATTTGTAAATATCACTACACATTGGTTAAGAGAACAACTAAAAACAAGAGATAGAAATTATATATATTATATATAATATATGTGTGTGTGTGTGTGTGTGTATATTATATATATATGTAAATCAAACAATGGCAAACCTGTTTTGATACTACTGGACATAAAAGATCAGACAAATAGCAGCACAATTATGGTGAGGGAACATAGTCCCTCACTGTTACAAATTGATCAACTAGACAAAATTCAAAAATGTGATATCACAGTTGAATTACTCCATGGTACAAATGGACTTAATACATATCTGGAGTGTTTTACCCAACAACAGAATACTCATTCTTCTCAGCAGCACATGGAACTTTCTCCAAAACAGATCACTTCTATCCCATAAAATAGGCATTAAAAACAGAAAGAATTAAAATTTTTCCACGCATATTATCAGATTGGTGCAACAAAAAGGGAAATCACTGGCAAAAGAAACCACCGAAATTGTGCAAACACATGCAAATTAATCAATACATTCTTGATTAATCAGTCGATAATTAATCAAAGAAGAAATTAGGAAGTTCTTATAATCAAATGATGATACCAATATAACATATGCAGATCAGTGGGCACAATAAAAGCAATCCTGACAGGAAACCTTATAGCTTTGAATGCCTACATCAGCAAAAACAGCCTAAGGTAAATAATCCAAGGATGCACCAGAAGGTCCATACCAGAATAAAAGAAAACAAGCCAAACCGGACTATGGTACAAGGAAGGTAATTATGAAGATCAGAGTAGAAATCAATAAAATTAAACAAAGAATAATACAAAGAGTCAATGTTAGAGCTACTTTTTCAAAAGGATAAACCAAATAGACAAGCGCTTACTTGAAATTAGCCACAGCAAAAAAAGAAAAACAGAAGAAAGAAGAGACCGAATTCCATGACATTAGAAAAGAAGCAGGTGAACTCACAATGGCTGCTGGTGAAGTCCAAAAGCTTATTAATAACTACTTTGAAAACCTTATTCCAATCAATCGGAGAATGTAAAATAAGTGGAGAGACTAGCACACACACACACACACACACACACACACACACACACACGTGTGTGTGTATATATATATATATATATATATAGTATATAAAACACACACATATATATGTATATAATCAAAAGTGAGAAAAGTTTTAAAAACCTGGAATAATCCTATACTGGGCAATAAAATTGAGTAAATAATAAGAAAAAAATTTACTAACTATAAAAAGCCCAAGATCCAATGGACTCATTGCTAATTTCACAAAAATTTGAGGTAAGATCTAAGACAAAGACGCTTCAAAATCTTTAATGAAATAGGAGGGTAAGGAATACTCTCAAAATAATCCCTGGAAGCTATTATTACCCTGATTGCAAAACCATACAAGGATCCAACCAAAAAAGAGAAATACCAGCCAATTCCTCTAATGAACATAGATGAAAAATCCCCAAGAAGATGCGAACAAACACAATGCAACAAATCATCAAACAGATTATACACTAAGATCAAGTACGCTTTTCTGCAGGATACAAGGACATTTCAACATATACAAATCAATAAATGTAATACAGTACATGAACAAAGCAAACACAAAAACACGTGATCATCTTAATAAATGCAGAAAAGGCATTTGACAAAATCTAACATCCCTTTATGATTAAAAAAGCTTCCAGAATTATATTACTATCAACCTGTTCAAAAGCATTTACATCAAACCTATTACCAACATCATATTAAAAAAAGGGAAGTTGAAAGCTTTCCCTTAAAATCCAGAGCAATATAAGCATATTCACTATCACCACCCCTGTTCATTATAGTACTGGAAATATTACCCAGAGAAATCAGATAAGAGAGAGAAATAAAGAGAAAATATGGGAAAGGAAGGAGTCAAATTGTCCTTATTTGTAAATTCTGTGATTATGTATACAGGACACCCAAAATACTCCAACAAAATTCCTATAATTAATAATTAACTTCAGCAGTTTTGAAGACTATATGAACATACATAAATCAATAAAATGCCTGTATAGCAATCATGAACTTACCAAGAACAATTTTAGGAAAAAATACCATTCTCATGGTCATGAAGAAAACTTAAATACTTAGGAATTAACCTAACAAAGAACATAAAAATCTATGGTGAAACTACATTACAAATCTGTCACAAAGAAGTATAAATTTGAGTCATATGTAAGAAATGAACACACCTTGAAACCATAATATTAAATAGAATATATCAGAAATACAGCCTAAATGTCACAATTTTGCTCTTATATGAAAAGTGTAAAAAATTTAAAAACAAAACCATAAAGTAGGTAACAGGCCAATAAGTAAGCACATTTTACATCAAAGCAAAAGGAAATATACCGTAATTAAAAACCTACCAACAAAGAAAAGCCCAAGCTCTGATGGATTCACTGCTCAATTCTATAAGGAACATAGGGAAGACTTATTATTACTATTTCTCAATTATTTAATGGAAATAAAAAGGAAGCAATAGCCCTAGTTTCATTCCTGTAAGCAAACATTTACACTGATAATAAAATGAGAGAAGGACCCAATGAAGAAAGGAAACTACAGGCCAATCTCTCCAGTGAACATAGATCCAAAAACCCTCAATAACATACTGGCAAACAGAATGCAGGAAATGGTCAAGAAAATTATAAACCATGACAAAGTAGGATCTATCCCAAGGATGCAGGATGGTTCAATACGTACAAATCAGTAGATGTAATACAGCATATTAACAGATCCAAGGACAAAAAACCACATTATCATCTCAATAGATGCAGAAAAAGCATGTGACAAGGTCCAACACCTATTCATTATAAAAACTCTACAGAAAAGTGGAATAGACGGTCTTTATCTCAACTTGATAAAAGCCGTCTATGGCAAATCAACAGCCAACATCATGGATAAAAACTGAAAGCCTTTACTCTAAAATCAGGAACAAGACAAGGATGTTCATTATCACCACCCATATTTATATAGTTCCATACACAGTAACCAGAGGAACTAGGCAAGAGAAAGAAAGGGAATAAGAAGAAGAAAGGAAGAATTTGAATTATCATTATTGGCAGCTGACACAAAACTATGCGTAGAAAACACTCAAAAGTCCATCAAAGTCTTGTACAAATTCTGTAGTGTGGATACAAATTTAACACTCAAAAGCCAATAGCCTTTCTGTACAAAATAACAAACTTACTGAGAGAGAAATTAGGAACAATATTTTTCACAATAGCATCCCAACAAAAATGAAATACCTAGGAATCAATCTAACAACACAAGGGAAAACCTCTACATTAAGAACTAAAAGGAGATTGAAGAAGGTATCAGAAAATTGAAAGACATGTTTTGCTATTGGGTAGGAAGAAACAATACAATGAAAATAGCCAACTTCCAAAACTGCTATACAGATTTGATGCAATTGTAATCAAAAGTTCCATAGCACATCTCACAGAATTAGAGAAAACAATCCTAAAATTCATTTGGAAACAGAATAGACCTAGCACAGCAAAAGAAAGGCAGGGAGCATCACAATCGTAGACTTGAAATTATCCCACTAAGCTATTGTGATAGAAACAGCATGTCACTGGCAAAAAACAAACCTGAGGATCAGTGCAACAGACTAGAAGCTGCAGAAACAACTCCAGACGTACTGACACCTTATCTTTGACAAAGGCACTAAATACTTTTACTGTAAGAGAGCCTTTTTAACAAATAGTGCTGGAAAATCTAGCTTTCCACATTCTGAGTACTAGAACTAGACCCGTATCTTTGACCACGCACTAAACTAATGGATCAAAGATCTCAATATTAAAACAGAAATGCTAAGCCTGTTGGAAGAGAGAATAGGTAGACCTCTTGAAGACAAAGGTGTGGGCAAAGACTTCATGAACAGAACCCTATTACATGGGACATATTAGAAAGAATTAGCAACTCGGATCTCACCTTATTTAAAAACTTAAGCACAAGCAAACAAATAATCAACAGAGTGAAGAGACATGCTCCGAGTAGGAAAAACTTGCCAGATGATTCTCAAAAGACTAACAAATAGAATGTATAAAGAAATAAAACTCTCATAGCCCCCATATTTAAAGACCAAATCAAAAATGGGCATCTGAAATGCACACACACTTCTCAGGATGAAGAAGTACAAATAGCAAATAAATATATAAAAAAATGTTCAAAACTACTGGTAATTTGAGAGATATAAATGAAAATAATGCTGAGATTACATCTTACTCCAGAAAGAGCGGCTATTATCAAGAAATCAGCCAAAAACAAATGCTGGCGGGGTTGTGGGGATAAAGGAACACTTGTCCACTAATGGTGGAGGTGTAGACTGGTGCAACCACTGTGGAAATCAGTAAGGAGATTCCTCAAGAAACTAGCATTAAAGTTCCACTTGACCCAGCTATTCACCTTAGTATCTTCCTGGAAGAACAAAAACATCACACCACAATAATATATGCGCCCATGTTTATTGCAGCACCATTTGCAATAACTGAATCGTAGAAACAGCCCACATACCCATCAACTGATGAACCAATAAAAAAGGAGTTTTTATACAATGTCATACTCAGACATAAAAAGGATAAACTTGAGACGTTCCTAAGTAATTGTATGCACCATGTACTTTGAAAATATTCTCCAAAAGATTTTTAAAACTGACAATTATAAATCAGTGTTACCTTTTTATTTTAAAGAAAACAGTACAAAAACAAAGAACAATAGCAAAATACAAACAAAACAGTGAAGGACATTAAAAATGATGCGGGGTTTCAAACCAAATGGTAGGGATGAACAGCGGTTGTTGTATTACATTAAAAAGTCAGCGTTACCTTAATATCCACCAAGGTGATTGACTGATTAGCATCTTTATATTACATGTGAAATTCAGTGATGAAATCACATCGACGTTCTTAAGGTAGAAACAAGAATTCGACACTGCATACTTTTATCCTTAGGTGAATAAGATGGACACAGCTCTTACTGAACCCTCGGAAATGGTCCTTCACAGACACACTCATACTTTTCGGTTTCATAGTTTTCCATATCAGCGTTAGAGTAAATTATTTAATGACTTACCAGAAGACACACATCCTTCCTAATCGCTCTTATAGAAATCTTCCTTGTTTGTAAATAAAATTATTTATAGCTATTTCTTAAAAATGTAACCTTGTTCACAAAATTGCTTAGCGTATAGTTAGACAATGGGAAGTTTATTCAAAATATATGCTACAAAAGGTGCCAAGAAACATAAGGGTTTCTCAATACAAGTGACAACCCTGAGCAGCCTGGAGCATCGCATGGGTGCCGGACTCAGAAGACAAATTTAGATGCCGACTTGTGTGCTTAACACCCAAGTGCATGACCTTGGGGAATCAAACCCTAGAGAGTCTTGGTGTGTTTCCTATGATGTAAACATCAGATAATTTGTAGAAATTCATTTTTTCCTAATTTAGAATGTAATTTTAAATCATTACATATGGAAAAATTTTAAATGTTGATCTTATATTGTCTCAGAAGTATAATCTCTCTTTACTAACCACATTTTGTTATACTTTAAAATGTTGAACATTACAAAATTCACCATTGATACACGTGCTACTTTTGTTCACAATCTTGGTTTTTCTCATTGATTTTGCTTGACAGTTACTTTGGATGACACAACATACACATCTAATGCAGCGCTCTTTGCATTTCACAAGTCACCCGGCTTTACCATCCACTCAAGCTCAGAGCACGTACCAAAATGTATACTGTGAGGTAACTAGTACTACTGGTGAACAAATCATACAACAGTGCCCCTGTGGTAGAACTCCTCGAGATTATATTTTAAGAATCATATAGTTTTAAAATTTACTTGACTTGAAGTCTTGAATTATGTTTCCACTGAGTGGACATTTCAAATATGATTTTATGTCATTTCAACACACAGTATCTTTCATTCGTTTGGCTTTGGTTTTTGCATACATTACCGTCTGTATCTTTAACTTTGTAAACTTGGAACAACATTTAGATAAACCTCGGTCACAGAACGTATTTAACTTCAAGTGTATGTTCAACTGTAGTCATCTAAAAACGTTGTTCATTTAATTAGAGTTTAAAACCGATCCTTTAAAATAATTGAATAATTTCATTTACCAGAATTTATGGCCACCCAACTCGTAATTCAACCTTATAAGCACTGTTTCATAAGTAATCAAAATCCTAATAGCAAAAACAAAAAAAGTTATATTGATAAAACTTGAAATCTTTCTTCTTATGTTAATCTCTATAATGTTGCTATGAACAGATAATTTAAGGAAAGTTAATTGCTTTAGACATTGAGAATTTTGTTTTAGCTGCATGTCAATGTATTACATTTCAGAAAAGCCTTTAAATTACCATCTCTTAAGCACAGGTACTGTAATTACACACATTTTAATTTTGGACAGGGGCTCAGCAGGACACCGAGGGGAACCAGAAAAGTGACTCCTCTTAAAGAAATGTGAAGCACGTATGTTCAGGCAGCTGCTTTTCCAGCCATGGGGGGAGTGTTACCTGGAGACCTTGGGAACCAAGGAGTCCCCCAGAAGAAAATTCCCCTAAAATTTAAAATAATTTAATAAAATTCCAGAAATGAAGCAATTTCAAACTACTTTTTTTTTTTTTGTACTGGGAATCGAATCCAGGACCTTGCACTTACCAGGTCCTGAGCTGTATCCCTGTCTCTTTAAACTAGTTCTTTCCTTTTTGTACCAGGAATTGAACTCAGAACCTCATATTTGCCAGGCAGGATGACATCTACCTATATAAAATTTTATAAAAATACACTGAACAGACCAAAATGTATTTTATAGAGTTTCAGACCTAATACTACTGTTGAATTATATACTGTATTACAAATATTTATAAACATTTACCTTTCATTTACCTATGTATGCCAAGATATCACACAAACATGATGACTGCTGTATTTTTTACTGGTAATTTTATTGAATGATGAAAAGCTAAAATGATAAGCAGTACAGACAGTAAACAATAATCATTAACTTCTACTGGATTTGTACATTTGTTCTTATTACTTTTAAACCAGAAAACAAAATTATACACTATTCGCCAGGTTGTTCCTTCAACAACAAAAAAATTGCATAGTTTAGTAGCTTCATAACATTAAATATCTACATTTTTGAGAAACCCTGAAAGTTTGATGTTGGTGTTTACTGCAAAGGTCAACGTAGTCACCTACACCGGTCACATTTACAGCTTCTTTCTCATTTTCTGCCACTCTAGAATTTGGCTAATTCTGCTTATAGTGTTGTCTCAGTTACTTTTCTCTCCTTGCTGAGACAAAATACCCAACACCCAGAATGAAGGAAGGAAAGGTTTATTTAAAAAGCTTACAGTTTGTGGAGGTTTCAGTCCTTACTTGACTGGTTCTGAGGCAGAGTGGCACATGCCAGAGGGCGAAATTTCATGGCAGCAGAGTACAGCAAAACAACGAGCAAAAGGGAGGAATGGCTGCAAGTGGCCTCTTTTTCTCCCTTACATAGTAAACAGCCTACCCCCACCCAGGAGGCGGGCAGTTCTCACATAGTCTCCATGCCTTCCTCTTCCACAGGCTCAGGATGTGTACAAAATAAGCACCCTGGCTTCCTGCTGAGTCACTCAGCCAAACCTCTAGTCTCCCCAAGTTGACACAATGTATCAACCATAATATTCCACCCCTTTTCAACTTGGCAATCAGACACATTTCCTTAAACCAGCTTCCAGATAGAAAAACATGCTTATATTAGAACCATAACAAGTGTTTTCGCTTTAGTTTTTTGGGGGTTAGTGCAGCATGCAGGGAAGTCACCCGCACAGCCTGCTCATTCTTGGTGCTTTGTGATTCATTCTCTTGCAGAAGCAGTTCTGCCTCATCTTGCATTTCACCTTCTGGATATATTTTCAATAACTGTGCATTCCTTACTTTTACTTCTTTACATTTTGCCTCCCACTGAGTGATTACATTTTTTGACTTCTGGATTTCAGCGTCTTTCCTTTCAAGTTCCAACTTTAGTGTTTCAGTTCTTTCCTCTTTGAGAACAACTTCCTTGTGTGCATGAGCTGTACAGTTACCTGTTCCATTATATTCTGTAAGCTAATTTCTTCTTTTATTTCTTTTCTTTTTTCTTTATTTTGTGTTTCTGAGAAAGGGTTACACTATGTAGTTCAGGCCAGCTTTAAGCTCACTTTGTATCCCAGGCTGGCCTTGAACTTGCAATGATCCTCCTGCCTCAACCTCATGAGTGCTGGGATTACACCACACCTGGCTCTTATTTTTTTTTCTCTAATAAGAATTTTATGAACATCGTCCCCAAGTCCATTGAAGAATCTTCCACCACGTGATAAAATCTGCAAAAAGCTCAATTCCTGTCTTCTTACTAATGTAATCTTCAGACTGGAAATCTTTTAGTGATACTGTGAAAGGCCTGTCTCTTCTTCGGTGACTCTTTCTTTTTTTAATGCATAACCTGTAACTGAATTGAAGCATTTTCAGGGTTTTCATACTCCTATTTTTACTCTTCGTATTACCTTTTATAGTTTTAAATTTTATTTTATCATTACCTTTTGTAGGCAGAGTTTCCTTATGCAGCTCAAGCTGGCCTTGAACTCACTGCAGCGATCCTCATGTGTCAGCCTCTCTAGTGCTGGGATGATGGAGGCGCACCACCACGCCCTTCAAATTCTAACTTCCTCAGCAATAACGCCTTCTCGAGATCTGCTTTGGATATTTCACACTCAATCCGCTCACCCCTGCCTCCATTCTTGCCAGTTCTACTCTTGTGAATTATCACTGGGTTTGACAGTGGAAGATACTGTTGAACATTAAAAATGGCACGGGAGGATTTCTGGGGAATCTTCTTACAAGGAGGATTCCTAAGTTCATTTGTTTCACTCTGTTGCTGTTTTTTTTTTTTTTCTTTTTTCTCACTTGTAGTTGGTTGCATCCCACAGTTTGAGACTTTCCAGTATTCGATCTTTGCCTTTTGAGGCTTAGAATCAGAGCCACCTCCAGTATCTACTTGTAAGAAAGTAAGATAAGAGGGCTTTGAGGGGACAGAGCTAAGAACTGCTGAGGCCGTGGCACAGAGTTTCCTTTTCAAATGCTTCTGTCAAAAAGAATTGTTGATCTGTTGTGGTGATGTACTGCTGACAACCCAGCATTCAGGAGGCTGAGTCAGGATGATTGCTGTGAGTTCGAGCCAGCATGGAATACAAAGGGAAGGTCAGTCGCAACTATATAGGGAAACCCTGTTCAAAACAAACAATTCTTAATTCCAAGAATCACTGCTGTCCTAAAGGGCAGACACCAGCAAATAAGCGTTCCCATGCACCCCACCATGCTGCCCTGAGTGGGCTGGGAGGATGAGGCCCAGGAAGGCTGAGTTAGAAGTTGCTGCTGACTGAGCTGGGTCTCACCAGGCCCAGGTCTTACTTTGTGGAATGTATTTTTGACTTGTGGATGGGAACTCTGCCTCATTATCCCTATACCTACTAGTGTTTATAATTTTTATAATTTATACATTTTGGTATTTTTATCGTTATTTTTGCATTTTATAAAGTGGTTGGTTAATTTTAATTAACTACTAGAAGTTGTCTTATAATGGTGGCTCAGCGGCAGAGGAGTGGAGAACTGGTCTACTTTAGAGATCTAAGCAACATGATTTAATGGTAGACATTTGTGAGTGATTGGGGGAGAATATGTGACTTTCCAAATATATTAAGCAGTTAATAAAAGTGGATATTATTCACAGATAACAGGTAAATATTTTGCATAATCAAAGGTACAATTTAGAAATTACAGTTTTGTGTTATTAAATAATGGATGTAGGTATTTTCAGAAGTGGGGTGAAACTCCTTCTTGCTATCCATAGCATCTCAAGACTTTTTACTTAAATGTAATGTGTCACATACACAGTCAAATAACAAGTGAGGCATACTGAATGTTGCTAATATTTTTACCAAATCTTTGCTAAGAGGCAGACAATATTTTCATAACCTGTACCAAGGTCATCATTGTAGTTGAATTAAACTGTGAACACAGAAAATTGATGCACTTGCTGAGAGAGAACTTGCTGAGTCAAAAGAGACCTGCGGACTTCAGTGTGGATTCAACAAGGGAAGCTGTCATCTATGTTGGTAGTACTTTCATCAAGCAAAACTTAATATAAAGCCATGGAGTACAAAACAAGTTCCTATGTACATATTTCTTCTTCTTCCATCTCAGTTTGAAAACACCGTGGTATATTGCTGCCAGAAGCTCTGCCCATGCAGTGCATGAGGTGAATTATATCTGAATAAAACCAAAGACAACAGTAAAGTATTCCAAATGTTGAAAACAATTGCAAATTCAATAATTAATTTAAATGTGTTTATTCACTTAAAAGTAATGTACATAAAAATTAGAATTTTAAGACCAAAAGCAACTTTTATTTAATTTATTGCAAATGGGAACTTAATTTGGAGTTGATCACCCCCCTGACCGTGTCTTTCACATCCTTGTTCCTGAGGCTGTAGATGAGGGGATTCAGCATGGGGACCAGGACTGTATATAGGGCAGTAGAGACTTTGACGAGGAGCCAGGAGCTCGTGGAGCTGGGCACACAGTACAGAATGAGGAGGATGCCGTGGAAGATGCTGATGGCCACCAGGTGGGAAGCACAGGTAGAGAAGGCTTTTTGGAGGCCACCCTTGGAGGGCATCCTGATGATAGTCACAACTATGATCACGTAGGAAGTGAGGATGATCAGGAGGCTGCAAGCCTCACTCAGTATGGAAATTATTAGGCATGCCATCTGGCTGAAGGAGGAGTCTGAGCATGATACAGAAATTATGGCAGAATATTCACAGCCAAAATGATTGATGGCTTTAGAGTTGCAGTAAGTTAATTGCAAAAGAGAATATGTAAGTATCAAGGAACAAAGTCCTCCCCACATATAAGTCCCTGCTACCAGAAAAGCACAGAGCTTAGGAGACATAGTCACTGTGTAGAGCAGGGGGTTACAGACGGCTACAAACCTGTCATAGGCCATCACTGCCAGCATGAACATCTCAGTAATCACAAATGTGCAAATGCAGAAAAATTGTGTCATGCATCCCTGGAAGGAAATCATCCGTTCTTCCACAATGAAGAGCTCTAAGAGTTTGGGGGTAAATACACTGGAATAGCAAGTATCTAAGAAGGAAAGATGGCTGAGGAAAAAGTACATGGGCATATGAAGTTTTGAATTGATCCTAATGATCATGATTATGCCCAGGTTCCCCAGCAGAGTGACCGTGTAGATAGTCAGGAAGAGCAGGAAGAGGGATGCCTGGAGGTGAGGGTATTCTGAGAACCCCACCAGGATGAATGAGGTCACAGAGCTCTGGTTTCTCACACTAAGGACCATGACATTCACATAAAAATAAAGGAAGAAAGAGAATACACTGGAACAGCAAAACCTGAGAATGTAGAGTCATAGAAGCTTGGTAGAGGCTTTATCTGAACAACAAAGCTCACTGTGGTTTTCACCCATCAGCACTCTACTCCTGATATTGTTACTCAGCCACTCACTGGCTTCCCATCGTGGCAAGTCAGACTTGTCTTCAGATTTCTTCTCTGTAAATATATAAACAATAGTACAATTTAATGTTGTTAATTCATGAAAAAGTATCTCTAAGCATGTGTGATACTTAGAAAGTTAATGAAAATACAATTACATTAAAAGATAAAGTGCATGTAGTGAACTGTGAAAATCAGATCATAGAAGCCATGTGACCACAGTACTGAGATTTTTTTTTAGAAGATTATCCAGGTATGGTGGAGCACGCCTGTAATCCCAGCACTTGGGAGGCTGAGGAAGGAGGACGGTTGTGAGTTCGAGACCAGCCTGAGCTATAAAGTGAGCTCAAGGTCAGCCTGAACTATAGGGTGAGACCCTATCTCTAAAAGACTGAAAAAAAAGGAAGATTAAATATTTTACATGTACTTAAACAAACATAATGATACAATTTTAGGAGTGTGAAATGAATATATAATATGTTTATAAGTTTATAGTGATACCTTGAATTTTAACATGTTCTAGGTATATCTTATTAAGAAATCACATAACATTTAAATTAGTGTATATTTCAATTGTGTGATAAAAATGTTCTACTAGTAACTATGTTCTATAATTATTTAATCACTCTTTGTTCCATTATATTATGAAACCAAAAATATAAAATTTTTTCATTAAAATGTGTTTTGAAGATATTTTTCAGATGTCATATTGTTTTTATTTCTTGACATTTTCTTGTCAGTACATATTGTGTAAAACAGAAATAAGCACCCTCTGTGGATGAGGAACTATGAATTCCAAACCATCCACTACTATAAAATTACCATCTCATATAAAATCATCAAACACTTTTTCTTCATGTGGTAAACTTGGATATGGCATCCTAGGGGTATAATAACATTCCTAATATTGAGAAATACAAACATTTGTTCCTAGAATTCACTAGAAGCCTGAATATTTCAAGTTTTAGACCATAGTGTCTCAAAAAAAGGGTAGTTACAGAAATAGATTTGGTGACACAATGAATGTGATTGCACCATCACGAACACATCTGAGAACTGTCCTCTACTATTTATTATGGGGGACAGTCACCTATGAATGAAATCGACAGCTGTACCAGTCCCGATCAGCTATGTCACCACCCACCATACTGTCCAAAGTGAGGAAGAGTTGGTGGGTCTGCAACACTAAGCATCAGTCAATTCTATACATAAATATTTGTTTTAGGATATGTTTTTTTCTTTTACTTTTTCTTTCTCTTTCTCTTTCTGTCTCTGTCTCTATCTCTGTCTCTGTCTCTCTGTCTTTTGGTGGTAAGGTCTTGTTATGCAGTTCAGGTTGGCCTTAAACTCACTAGGTAGCCCAACCTGGCCTGAAACTCATGGTGATCCTCTGCTTCAGCCTCTCTTGAACATTATTTAGTTTTTCATTTGTTCTGAAAAAAACAAACAAACAAACAAACCTTTCTTCTATATGCAGGAACCTAGATTACTTTTATCTGGTTATGTTCATTCAGGTTCAGAATTTGAATATAAAATATATTACTGGTACAAGGAAGCCTGATGAAACTATTGTACTAATAAAGGTTCCACAATTTGGCCTGGAGATGGACTTTCTAGACTGGATAAAATATTCTCTGCCAAACACTAACTCGTCAATAAAAATAGCTTTCTGAGACGCTCCGAAGTTTTATCAAAACTTGACATGATGCAGCGTAAAAGCAGAGAATTTCTCATTATTTTTATGTGTACTGCCTCCATTCTTCTATAGAAATATTCTTGCTGTCCATTTGCTACCCCAAAAGTCCTATTGGTACGTCTAAAGATCCTTCATTAAACTAGCAATTGAAAGAAACCACGACATTAATGATGTCAGTTATATATACAAACATTTATTTGAGGATTTGCTTTTTCTTTTTCGTTGTTTTTTTGTTTTGAGGCGATATCTTGCTATGTAGTTCAGGCCAGTCTTGAAGTCACTAAGGAATCCAGGATGGCCTGAAATTCAGTGATCTTCCTGTCTCAGCCTCTCAAGTACTGGAATTACAGACCTGTTTCACCACTCTTAGCTGGTTGTGCTTATTACTAATAATTTATTTTATTTTTAGGAACAAATAACTCTATTCTTATTTTTTTTTTTATTTTTTTATTTTTTTTTATTTTAGAAACATAAAAGTACAAAAACATATTGACAAACAGACACCCATTATCATAGAAAATAGCACAATCACAACTAATCTATAGACAAGGTGATATGGTCTCAACAGTAGTTGTTGCTTTATCCATTGATATCTTCGAATTGTAGATGTATGGACCCATATACAGACATGCAAATTTAGT
>PVLD010026511.1:0-22089 GCA_004027595.1 Dinomys branickii | reverse complement strand
CGCTGCCCGGTTTGGTGCAGTTTGTCCCAGTAGCGCGTTCTCTGTCGGGTTCAGGAGCTGAAGCCGTTCTTCCCTCCACACTCGCTCTCTCGGCTGGTCGTCTTCTTCCCGGAAGTCCTTATTTCTGTCTTCATATTGTTATATTTCATTGTTTGGGTGGTAATCCTCTGGGAGGTTCTCTCTCTGCTGCCTACCTGGTTGCCATCTTCCCGGAAGTCGTCTATTTTTATTTTAAAAATTAAAAAACTGACAACAATGAGGACAAAATCAAAACAATACAAAAACAACAAAAATGATACATGACCTCAAGATAAAATGATAGAAATTTACAATGGTTGCTAAATTACATGCTGTTATCTTCAACAACGTTTCTCAGATTATTAGACATAAATATGTAAGATTGATCAAACAATCCAAAGCCATAACATGTAAAAAAAATTAAAAAAATAAAAAACACTGGAAACGATGCAGAGCTTCACCATACAAGATGGTAGGAGTTCAACAATGGTTCTTATACTGCATATAGATATAGTGTTCAGATCAGTCATCCCAACTATCAAATTCAAGTGTGCAAAATTGGTCAAGGAAAAAGAAAATTTTAAGCATTGACTGTTCCTCTCAATAAACCACAGACATCAGAATACACCTATTCCAGCTATCCTTATAAATACATATAAATTTTGTTTTTCATTTAAATAACTATAATTGTTTGAGCAATCTTGATTGCCTGTATCTGGTTATATGTGCAACCATTTTGAAGATGACATTGTGTAGTATAACAACCATTGTAAATATCACCATGTTTTAAAATTCTGTATCATTTTTATAATTCAAAATATATTTTAAAGACTAATCAGGCTATTTCTATAGCTTGGCTATTGTGAACTACATCCTAATAAAAATAGGTGTACTGAAATCTTTATAATAGCCTGGCTTTAAATTTGAGGGGAATATACCAAGGAGTCGTGCAGGTAGATCACATGGTAACTCTACTTTTACTTTTGGAGGAACCCCCGTACTAATTCTCATAGTGAATGTACTAGTTCTTATTCTCACCAACAATATACAGAGTTTCCTTTTCACCCATATCCTCACCAGCATTTACTTTCTGTATCTTGATGGGAGCAATTCTTGAGATGGAATCAGTGTACTTTCAAAGATGTAGAGATGTAGAGAAAAATAAGCCTTTATACACTATTGCTAGGAGTACACATTACTACCACCACTAGGAAAACAGTATAGAGTCTCCTTAAAAAGCTAAGAGTACAACTTTCATCTGATCTAGACCTGTCACTCCTGGGTATACAGCCAAAGCAAATGAAGTCAGCGTATAATAGAGACACCTACGATGCCATGTTCGTTGTGGCAATATTCACAAGTGCCAAGGTATAGAACCAACCTAAGAACCTATCTCTAAGTAGATGGGTAAAAGTTATATGGTATTTCTATATCTATATCTATATCCATCTAGCTACAGCAGAATATTATTAGCCAAAAATAAGAATAAAACCATGTTATTTGCAGAAAAATAGGTAAAACCAGAGGTTATTATGTTAAGTGAGAAAAGCCAGATACAGAAAAGACAAGCATCGCATATTTTGCCTCATGTATGGAAACCGGAAGAAAAAAAGATGGCCTGAAAGGAGAAGACAAAGAGGGAAAGGGGAAAGAAGTAAGAGGGGAGAAGTCAGGTGATGGTTTCAAACGATGCACGCAATACGCATGAATGGAAGTATCACAGAAAAGCATTAATCTGTACAACTCGTGGATTATTATACTAAAATAATAAGAAAGTGTCAGAGAAGATACAGTATAGATAGATTTGGTACCAAATGGTTACAGCCTGAGAGGACGCTCCTCCCCTGCTGTGCTACTGACCCGGGGAAAGCCTGCACCCACACACTCGACCTCTTCTCCTTGAAATCCGTCTCCAGCACTGCGGTAGCAAAGGACTCTCCTTGATCTGGAATGTAGCTCTGAAGAAGAAGAGCAGTGAAGTCTGCGGAAAAAGCTTTGAAGCCCCTATCTCTCGTGAAATGTAAGCTTTTAATCTTCAAGAGAAGAGTAGCAATTCATGGGCTGGGGCATAGTGAGGATTTATTTTAGACACAAAACAAAAATAGTACCCCTGAGAAAGGAAAAGAAGGTACGTCAGACGTCACCATTCTTTTTCTCTGAAAAAATACACTGTTAAAGAATGAAGTGACAAACTATTGAAAAATATTTGCAAGTTAATTCTCTGACAGACTCTTAGACCAAAATTCATAAATACCACTTAAAACAACAATGAGAAAATAAGTTTTAAAATGAGGGAGATGAGTAAACTTGGTACTGTGGTGCATGCCGGTTATCTTAGCACTCAGAAAAGTTACTGTCAGGTAGAGCACATGTTTGACCCTAGGCTGGATAATTTAGCAACTTAGGAAGACTCTCTCAAACAAACAAACAAATGGGGAGAAGCTGGTAATGTAGCTCAGTGTGAAGATTCTGGGTTCAAATCCCAGTATAAATAAATGAAAAAATAAATAAATAAAATGTTGGAATACATACTTCATAGAAGATAAGCATATAGCAAATACGCTAATTTAAATGTGCTCAGCATTTTTATCATTAGAGAAACCCGAATTAAAATAGCAGTCAGATACTACTCCACAATTATTTGTGTAGTGAAAACTGAAAAATCTGACCAAACTGACTTCTGTCAAGATGCAGATGAAAAGGAAATATTACAAGAAAATACAACATTTTCTTCTGGAAATGCAAAATATTATAAACATTTCACAGACATTCAATTGAGAAGACAGTTCTGCACCTTAGAAAGTGAAATAAAGATTTCTGATAGCTCCAAATGTAAGGAACTGAGAAATCACAAGTCTGTCCTAATAATAAGTAAAACATTAGACAGGAAAATCAAATATTCCTCTTGAGTATCTAAGAGAAGGAAAGATATGTATTAAAGTGCCACCCTAAAATTGAAGAAACAGACAAATATAGAAAGCCAAAGTTTCCCAGAGCAGAAATTCCAGAGTTAGAAACCACTGCATGAACCAGCAGTGTAACAGAAAATAATGGATTGTATTTGATGAATTCTTGGAGGCCCTGAGAGCTAAAACGTGAAGGAATAGCCAGTCACAGTGGTACCTCTACAATATCAAATAATTTAGCTCCAAGAGTTTAACCAGATTACCATAGTATATGCTAGAGAAAAATGCATTCATACTTCCAGGAAGAGAAGAAGAAATGGAAGAATTTGAATATTCCAGAGAACTCTGTTCTTTTTAACAAAATCTTTAACAAACTCAGAAGAATCTGAGTATCCTCAGAACTCAACTTGCTGGGTATTATCAGAGCATAAATAATCTGGGAGAGGGAAACATCCCCACTCCCCCCCAGTCAGCTCCAGCCTTCAACACGGAGAAAGGGAGCTCTCTTGCCCCACCAGAGAGAGGCAACTATTTTGTTCATGAGCTCTTTGCTTATTCCTATATCCTTAAGATTTCTACCTACTCTCTCCTCCAGTAGATTTAGTGTTTCTGTTTTAATAATTAGATCTTTGGTCCATTTTGACTTTATTTTGGTGCATGGTGATAGACATGGATCTAATTTTAGTCTCTGGCATGTGGAAAGCCAGTTTTTCCATTTATTAAAGAGGCTGTCTTCCTTCCAGTGAGCAGGTTTGGCTCCCTTGTCAAAGATAAGGTGGCTGAGTGTGTTTATAGTCGTGTCTGCATAAACCAAACTGCACAGGAAATACATCAAAGAATCAACAAGTAGGATCTCATTGTATTGAAAAGTTTTTGCACGTCAAAAGAAATCACCAACAAAGTAAAAAGAAAATCCATGAATTGGGAAAAAATTTTAGCTGTCTTTCAAACAAAGGACTTCTCTCTAGAAGAATTTTTAAAAATCAGAGCCCCAAAATTCAAAGATCTAATACAAAAATGGGCATCTGAGATGAATACACATTTCTCAGATGAAGAAATACAAATGACAAATAAATATATGAAAAAATGTTCGACATCATTGGTCATTTAAGAAATGCAAATTAAAACAACACTGAGATTCCATATCACCCCTCAAAGAATGTTTATCATCAAGAAATCATCTAACGCTAGAGGGGCTGTGGGGGGAAAGGAATGCTTCTCCACTGTTGGTGGGAGTGTACACAGGTGAAACTACTATGGAAACCAGTCTGGAGATTCCTCAAAAACTAGGATTACAAATCTGATTCAATTCAGCTAGCCCCCTTCTGGGTATTTTTTTTTGAAGAATTGTAAACATCATAACACAGTGATATATGTGCACCTATGTTTATAGCAGCACAATTTATCATAGCTAAATCTTGGAAAGAACACAAATGTCCATCAACTCAGGAATGAATAAAAAGATGCAGTATTTTTATACAATAGAGAATTACTCAGCTATAAAAAAGATAAACTTGAGGCTTTTATAGGAAAATGGATGCAACTAGAGAACATATTCATAAGTGAAATAAATCAGACCTACATATATAAACATTATATTCTCTGCCTAGTGTAAGAACCTGAAAAGTGAATAAAACCTGAAAGGTACAATAGATATTGTGAAGGGAAAGAAGTTGCTCAAAGGAAGGAACCACTCAGATGATAAAAGAAGAAAAGAAGGAAAGAAAACAACATAAATGGATATACAAGAATAGATGGGATAATTGTACTGCTGATGTCTATTGGTTTTATTGAAAGGAACAGTTAATGCTTGAATTTTTCTTTTCCTGACCAGTTTCAGATGATTATGTCTGATAATCTGAATAACCAATTTGAAGACAACAATATGCAATGTAACAACCATTGCTGAATCCCTACTATCTTGATTAGTGAAACTCTGCATCATTTCTAACGGTTTTTTTATTCTTTTTAATTGTTTGATCAATCTTGCATTCTTACATCTGGTGATCTGACCAACTTTGTTGAATATAACAATGTCTCATATACCAACCATTTTTAACTTCCTATCACCTTGTTTTGAAATTCTGTATTGTTTTTATTGTTATGTTTTGTTTTGGTCTTGGTTGTTGTTAGTTTTCTTTTCTCTTTAAAATAAAAAGTGGGGAAAATGAAATCCTCGTAAACACTTAAGAAGTCCACCTTCCAGAAGCACAGGCTGAGAGACTGGGATCTTAACATGGAATCCTTTCCCTCCACTGACAGAAACATAGACTAAAAGCCTGACACTTTACCACATTACTAAAAGCCTATTTATAGCTGTTCCATTTACCTAGAATAACATTTATGGCATTCAGCAAGCACATGTGTGACATATCAAAATGTAAAACAATAACTAACAGCAACCAGACACGTTGAAGGAACACAGCAATCATTAGAACCAGACATGACAAAGATGTTGGAATTATCAGGCTGGAAATAGGACCAGCATGCAAAGAGCTCTAATGAATAAAGAAGACACAACATAAAACCCAGAGGGTGATGCTGACAGACGGAAATCTAAGAAAGAGTTAAAGAGAAATACTAGAGATCAGAGGTACTGACACAGAGTGAATAGTGACTTAGATGGCCTTATTAGTAGACTAAACAGAGATGAGGAAAGCATATCTCAGCTTGCATATCCATCAATAGAAACTTAAAAAGTTTAAAAGTAAAGGGAAAAAAGACAGAAAAACAGGACAGAAGATACCAAACCCTGTGAGTTAGCATCAGAAGATATGAATATATACACATTGTAAATATATGCATATATATATATATATATATATATATATATAAGAAAAAGGAACGGAGGAAATATTTGAAACAATAACGACTAAGACAAATTAATGTCAAACACTGCATCCATGACACAGGAATCTAAGAGAAAGAAAATGAAGCAGTAAAAATGTAAAAAATAACACTATATGTAAGCATATTATCACAAACTAAAGAAAATCAAGGATAAAGAAAGGTCCTGAAGGAACCCAAAGGAAAAACAGCTAACATATAAGGGAACAAACCTAAAACTGACTCCTTAAAATCATACAAACAAGAAGAAAGTGAAATAAAATGGTAAAGTGTTGAGAAAAATAAACCTGCAATCTGGAACTCCATACCCTATTAAATGATGCTTTCAAAGTTTGAAAGATTTTCTGAAACAAAACAAAATTGAGGGAATTTATTTCTAGTGGACCTGCACTGCAAGCAATGTTCAGTGAAATTCTTTAGGGAGAAAAATAGCAGAAACCAATAGCAGGAAAATAAGATGACAAAGATAAGCTAATATATATCAGTGATAACCATAGTATAAATGGCCTCAATTCACCAATCAAAAGAATCAGACTGGCATAATAGATCAGAAAACAAAATGCAACAATATGCTGTGTACAAGAAGCACATTTAACTCAAAAGCAAATTTATAGATCGAAAGTCATAGGATGGAAACAATTCTCCATGTGACAGGAACTCAGAAAAAAGCAGGGGTAGCTCTTCTGTCTGCAGACAGCATGAACTTCAAGAATAATCAAAAGAGATTAAGAAGGTCATTGCACACTTGTTAAGGGAAAACTACAAGAAGAAGAGAAAATATTCATAAATATGTATGAACCAAATATCGGAGCACCCAACTTTATAAGACAAATCTTAATAGACAAGGAAAACCAAGTAACTGCTAGCATAATTGTAAGGGGGACCTTAACACCCCATTGTCACAAAGAGATAGCAGACAGATGGTGCTCTAGAAACAAAAAACCAGAAATAAGTTCTCAGATAATGTCAAACATGATGACCTTAATGAAGTACACGGTAAAGGAATCTAGAGTAAATACATATAAGAAAATGGAGAAGCTAGGAAAATGATGGGAAGAAATGGAACCCCTGAAACAGATTCAAACAGATATGCAGGAGATTGAAAATTCTACTGAAAGTATATTCAGCAGAATGAACCGGTGTGAGAAAAGAATATCAGACCTAGAAGACAAGATTGGGGTCAGTGATTATGAAAAGAAATATTTCTTAGAAATAACAAAGAACCACCAAAAACTGCATGCAACAGTTGCTAGATGATGCAATGAAAATGCAAGAGACAGTGCAAACCTATAAAATCCAGTTCACAGAAGTAGTGGCAGAAAATTTCACACGCACGGAAAAAGAATTTGACATATAGGTAAGTGAATCATACACTGTGGAAATCAGTTTGGACATTCCTCAGTAAATTAGGTCTGGAGGTCTCATTCAACCCAGCCATTCCCCTTCAGGGTATTTTCCCAGAAGATCTGAAAACACCATATCACAGCAATGTATGTGCAGCCATGTTTATAGCAGCACAACCTGGAATAGCTAAATTGTGGAAAAACCCAAATGCCCATCAACTGAGGAATGAATAAAAACAATGCTGTATTTTTATACAATGGAATATTACATTAGAAAGAAAGATAAACTCAAGGCTTTTATAGGTAAGTAGATGCAACTAGACACCACACTCAAAAGTGAAATAAATCAGACCCATGTGTGTAAATATATTGTCTCCCTAGTGTAAGAACCTGAAAGAATAAATAAAACCCAAAAAATACGATAGATATTATGAAATGGAAAGAAACTGCTTAAAAGGAGAGAGAAAGTGAATGAGGGAAAAGAGAAAACAAAGAAAATAGAAGGAGAATGTATATGTTACACACAAAAGATGGCTAAGATAATAGTGCTACTAATTTCTATTGGCTTATTAAAAGGAACAGTTAATGTTTAATTATTTGATCAATCTTACATTCCTCTATCTGGTTATCTGAGAAACCAATTTGAAGACAACAATATGTACTACAACAACCATTGTTGATTTCCTATCATCTTATTTTGAAATTTTGCATCATTTTTATTGTTTTTTTGTGTTGTTTTGTCTTTGTATTTATAAATTTTTGTTCTTTTCTATTTAAATTAAAAATAAATAAAAATACGTAAAAGAATGTAGAAAACAATTGACACTTCTAAATGACACAAAAATCAAAGAAAAAATTTGCAGAAATTGTTTGGGGTGTTTTTGAGCCAGGCTTTCACTATATAGTGAAAGTGAACCTTGAACTTTTTAACATAGCCCAATCTAGCCTCGCCCTCACAGAGATCTTTCTGCCTTAACCTACACAGAAGTGAAGGTTAAGGCTAAGTGCTGGCATTACAGGAATGTGCCACCACACCCGGCAAAATTATTAAATAATTTCAACTAAATAAAATAACACACAGTTTATCAGCAGTAAACTGGTGTTTATAGGAGTATCTGTAGCATTGAAAGGAATTATTAGAAAAAAGAAACTTCTAAGATCCACAACCCAAATTTCTATAAAAACTAGAAAATGATAAGCAAATTAAATGCAAACTAAGTAGAATAAAGAAATAGTAGAAATTTCAATAGAAATAGAAAGTTGAAAACACGAAAAACACTAATGCAAAACTGCTCAACAAAAGTTTATGATATCCAACACTGTATAAATATGTAATTACACAATAATATGACCAAGAGGGACTCACTTTGTGAATGCAAACCTAGTTCAACATTTAAAAATCAATTAATGAAATCTGTCATATCTACAAGATTGTAAAGAAAAAAAATCACATGATCATATAACTTCAGAAAAGTATTTGACAAAACCCAGCAGGTACTCATGTTAATTTCCCGATCTTAATAAACAATGCGTACAAAATCTCTAGGCTAACATCACATGCAATAATGAGAAACTGGAAGCTTTTCTACTAAAATCAGGAATAAAATAGGACTCTTTCTGGCCTTCAGTCTTTTTCATAATCATACTGAACACTCTATGTATTTACTTTTTATTTTAAAAATAAAAGAAGGAAACATTAACAGACATTCATTTACAAAATAGCATCAGAACAATACAAGCAATACAGAGTTACAGACAAAGTGGTAGGAAATTAGCAATGGTTGTTGTTTTATGTATTGATATCTTCAAAGTGGTTTCTCAGGAAAACAAATAGAGACATGAAATAGTGCTCAAACAAGTAATCATTAACTGGTACTTTTAGCAAAGCAATAGAAGACGTAGTACCACTGTTAGCTATCCTGTATATATGTACATACATGATTTCCCCTTCTTTCTCTGCTTCTTTCCGACACCCCAGTTGCCCTTTACTTTTCAGCATTTTTCTTTCATTTCACAATGTCTATCATACCTCCTAGTTTTTATTCACTCTTTCAGATTCTTACACTAGTGTGACAATATGTTGCTTACATATGTAAATCTGATTTATTTCACTTACGAGTATGGTCTCTAGTTCTGATCATTTACCTATAAAAGCCTCAAGTTTATCTTTCTTTATAACTGAGTAATATTCCATTGTAAAAAGTTACCACAATTTTTTTATCCAGTCCTCAGTGGATGGACATTTGGGTTGTTTCTACAATTTAGTAATTACAAATTGCACCACTATGAACATGGGTGTACATGTATCATTATGATATGATGTTCTCAGATCTTCTGGGAAAATACTCAGAAGGAGAATAGCTGGATCGAATGGGACCTCTACATCTAGTTTGCTGAGGAATTTCCAAACTGATTTCCACAGTGGTTTCACCAGTCTGCATTCCCACCAGCAGTAGAGTTCCTATTTCTCCACAGCCTCGTCAGCATTTGTTATTGGTTTATTTCTTAATGGTAGCCATTCTTACTGGGGTGGGATGAAATCTCCATGTTGTTTTAATTTGCATTTCTCGAATGGCTATTGATGTTGAACATTTTTTCATGTATTTATTTGCCATTTGTATTTCTTTATCTGAGAAGTGTGTATTCATCTCAGCTGCCCATTTTTGGATTGGGTCTTTGAATTTGGAGGGGCTGATGTTTTTTAATTCTTTATATGTTGTAGATAGAAGACCTTTGTCCAAGGGACAGTCATTTAAAATTTTTTCCCAATTTGTAGGTTTTCTCAACAACTGGGATCTCATCCTACTGAAAAGTTTCTTCACATCTAAACAAATGAACACTCTATGTAATAAAATGTAACAAGATGTAATAGAACAAAAAGTAGAAAAGAAAATTTACATAATTTTTTTAAAAATCACTGTTGTTTGCAGAGAACATTATTGTTTAGAAAATGTAAAAGAATTTTTTTAAAAAACCTCCTGGAACTAATAAGTGATTGTACAATGTTAAGATACAAAAGTAAATTGTTTTCATGTGTACACATAATTAACAAGTGAAATTTAAAATTAAAATCATAATATAGTTTACATCAGCACCTCTCCAAATTAAATATTTGGATATTAACCTAAAAAACATTCATAGATCAGCATGAGAAAAACTACAAAACTTTAGTGAACACAATAAAAACTTAAATAAGTGGAGATTCTATATTTACGTATACAAAGACTTGATGCTCTTAAAGTATCAGTTCTTCTTAACATGATCTATGTATTCAAGACAATCTCCATTAAAATTCTGGCAAGTTATTTTCTGTACTTATGTGGTGTAATTCAAAAACACAGTGAGTATTTAAATAAATAAGAACTTTTACAATAAGACACATAGCTCTTATTCCCTCTCAAACACTGCCCCTCCCTTTGAGCACACTGAGTGCTGTTGCCACTCCCCAAAGCGGTTCCGGAAGTTGTTTTGTAATGGTCTTTAGTTGCGGTGTTGTGACTACCTTGATGGCCTGAAATAAATCAAAACATTTACCTCATATGCTCACTTTTACCTTGGAGAAGAGCCAGCTCATATAAATGTAGTAAACTAATTTTGATGGAAGAGTAAAGGCAAAACAATGAGGCAGAGGCCAACTCAACAACTGGTCCTGGAAAAACTGGAGTCCACATGAAAAAACAAATTTTTAAAGAAGGATCTCGTCACGTTCCTCAGATGCTTCACAAAAATTAAGTGAAAATTCACTATAGATCTAAATTTAAAAATGCAAAGCTATTAAACCCAGAGAAGATAATATGAGAAAAACCCCTAGATGAACTTGGGGATGGCGATGGAGTTTTTAGATACAGCACGTTAGACACAAAAGCATGATCTATCAAAGAAATAATTGATAATCTAGGCTTTATTAAAATTTTACATCTCTGCTTTGCAAAAGGCAATGTCAATACAATGTTTTCAAAAACCACATCTGACATAGTCATCCAAATATAGAAAAATGCTTGATACTCAGTAATAAGAAAACAAATAAACACAAGCATATGAAAAGATTGTACACCTCATGTTATTGGGGAATGTAAACTAAAATAATAAGACTTTGACAAACTCACTAGTATGATCCAAATCTGGAACATTGCATGCTAAGAAAAATGTGAACAAGAATCCCTATTCTGCTGGGTATGGTGGTACAGAGCTGCTGTCTCAACACTCAGGAGGCTGAGGCAGGAGGATGGTGCAATTTGGAAGCCAGCCTGTGCTACAAAGTGAGTTCAAGGCCAGACTGAACTGTATAGTGAAACCTTGTGTCAAAAGACAACAGACATATTATTCCATTTCCAGTAAATGTACAAAATGCTAAAGCTATTTTAAAAGCTGCTCCAGCAGTTTCTGACAAAGCCAAATACACCCTTACACAGTCCAGTGAAGAATGCTCCTGAGTATTTACTTAAAGGAATAAAACACTGTGTGCCCACAAAAACTTACACCTGTTGTTTATGATACCTTTATTTATAATGACCAAAACTTGGAAGCAGCAAACATGATCTCTAGTAGGTGAATTGATTAATAAACTGTAGTATACCAATAAATGTTATCTTATTCCTCTGTAAGTGGAAAAGAGCTATCAAGACATGGGGGGTTGTGGGGGGAACCTTAAATGTATATTACTAAGTGAAGAAAATCAATTATCTAAACATCAGATATCACTTCTCAGCCTTTTGGCTAAGATCAAATGTGAACATCAGATAAATTAAACTACATGAAATTCTGGAAAAGACAAAACTGTAGGTACATTAAAATATCAGTGGCTGCCAATAGTCTAGGGCTCAGAGAGGTGAGTACATAGAGTGGAGAATTTTAGGACAATGAAAACATTGTGTGATACCACACTGGTGGACCAGTGTCATGATAAATCTGTGCAAAGTCACAGAATGTACAGCACCAACTGAATGCTCATGAACACTATGGGTTGTGGTGCTAATGATCTGTATAGATGCCTTCATCAATCGTAACAAATGGACCACTCTGAAAAGGGAGATTCATAATGGGAAAGGGCTATGCATGTGTAGGAGAGTATGGGAAGTAGCTATACTTTCCTTTTAATTTTGCTATAAATTTAAAACTCTTTTGAAAAACTGGAGTCTTCAAAACCAAAACCACAAACATACCAATTACCTTACAATCACACTTTTTATTTATGTGAGTAAACTGAAATTTACTAGAATTTATACACAGATATTATAGTAGTTTTATTTTTAATTGCTTCAAACAGAATTAACTAATACTTATTCAACAGGAGAATGGATTAATAAACTCTTGTACATCCCTCATGTGGTACAGCTGAGAGAAGTAAAATGTAAGTAAATATGATACGTTTTCTTTGTGAGTTCTCTGAAGAGTAACTATAGTTGCTATGGTAAACAGTAATACTGAAATGTCACGCAGGATTTGGAGGCAGATTTATTTATGTTGATGGGCACTGACAAGGAATCAATCCTTTTAAAAATGTCAGGCCCTGATATGTGGTAATTTGTGGCTTATATAAGATAAGCAAGCAGGAAGCACACAAGCAGGGTACTTGGTGGTTATTAATTGGCTGTTACAATATGCATCACAGTGACTAGCTGTTTCTAAGAAACAGAAGTAACAGGAACTATAACAAGATCTGTTACCTGGGGAAATAACAGAAAGTGAAGTATACTGGTGGGGGGACATTTTCTGCTACAGTTACCCCCTCTGTCCTGGAAAATCTTTGCTGGACACATTACATGTGATATCCAGGGATGAACCAGGTTAAGCCAATTAACTATACAAGGCCCAACTAGAAGCAATAACAGTGGTCCTAGGATGGGCCCTAGCCAAAGTCCCCCAAATTGGAAAGTTTTTCCATCAGGGGTTTGTGGTTTATTTTCCTTATTACAGGGTCTCTCCCTAAGTAGCTTCTATGAAAAGACATGTTTCCCCGCTGGTGGCTGTGATTTATTATTACTCTGGCAAGGTAGTGAGGGAGTTAATCTGATTTAGGAGAGTGTCCAATGTGCCCTGGATGCTCATCAAATCTTGGTCTGATATGATATGTTCAAATAGGGAGCTGGAAATTCTCCTGCAGACCCCTGAGGGAACTCTAGAAATCTTTAGGGCATACCTTCCCATTGGGACCTAGTGACCAAAGCAGTCATCACAGTCAGTCTTCCTGCCAATGCAAAAGCTGCAAACAGAAACACTGAAATGTCACCCAGTATTTGGAGACAGATTTATTTATGTTGACAGGACTGACCTCAAGAAAGAAATTCCAGGCCCTGATCCTTGGCCCTTTGGGGTTTATGTGGGATAAGGAAGCAGGAAGTACAGAAGCAGAGTATTTGGCAGTTTTTGATTGGTTCTTACAATATACATCATAGTGACCAGCTATGCATCACAGTGACCAGCCATTTCTAAGAACTAGAAGTAACAGAAACTATTACCTGGGCAACAAAAAGAAACTGAAGTACAGTGGCTTCAGGGGGACGTTTTCAGCTACAATCAAAGGTCAGGCACTGTCATGTCCAGCTAGTCCTTCCTGTTTTTAAGCCTCCTGGTAATTCTGCATTTATTGATGTTTGTGATTCCACCATGTAAAGTGTGTTAAATATAAAGGAGTAATACTTCAAAATATTGCATTTTTTGGAGACAAGTTCTTGCTATCTAGTTCAGGCTGGCCTTATACTCACTTATATAGCACAGGGTGTCCTCAAACTTATGGAAATCCTCACATTTCAGCCTCCCAAGTGCTAGGATTACAGGCATGAGCCACCCAGGTAAACAGTGCATATTTTAACAAGTAAAAATTTGTTGTTCACAAACATACCGTTGCAGGAAATATCTGCCTAGTTGATCAAACTCAGCCTCTTTTCCTTTTTGAACAAAGCATTAATATTCATTTTGAAGACATCTGAAGCTACAAGGGCAGTCTTCAAAATCTAAACATTTCCCTAGAATCCTGAGAATGCTAACAATGCCACGAAGTTTCTTTTTGACAATAACAAATACAAACACACAGTGATAGATTTCCCCTCCCTGGATAAATTTACTCTGCCTGTCAGTTCTTTTGTTACATTGTCAGTAATCAACTAAGACCCTGGATGTCAGTTCTGTTCAGAATAATGGGTTTGAAATTGCCAGTGATGAAAACTACTATTGTCACCTTCTACTTATACAAGTAAAAGTAATACAGCACATAGACTTTACATAGTTTACACCGAATTTTTCAGTATTGCTCATCTAAAACATTCTGAAAAGCAAAACACACAGATAATTCACAAATAGTTAAACAGAGGCCAAAAATGAGAATCAAGGTCAACTTTTTAATTACAGACTTCTTTCACATGCTGAAGTTTGCTTAAGGTACAAGACTCTGGAGAACTGAGTAAATAAACGTTAAGTGCCACTTGCATACTACTTGAAATATATTATTAAATATGAACCATTCTGTATCCTTTTTGTTTATAAAAGTACCTGTATACTTCAAAAGGAAGGCCACCTTAAAGAGAGAATTATAAAGCCTGGCCCAGTGGTACGTTGTAATCACAGCTCTTGGAAGACTGAGATAAAAGCATGTTCAAGCCTCACCTGGGCGATTTAGTAAGACTTTGTTTCAAAATAAAAAGGGTTAAGAATGAAGCTCAGTGTGAAGGCTCTGGGTTCAGTTCCTAGTACTGAAGAAGGAAGGAAGGAAGTAAAGGAGGTGGTGAAAGGCAGTTTAAATTTAAAATTATTTACCTTTATAGTACAGGACATGATATCTCCTTATTTCATATAATATCTCCATATCTCCAAATTTCTGTAGAAATCTGGCAATTGGTATTTTTATATACCCTTCAAGTTTGAATCAGTCAGAAAATTGCTTTTGTTGCTGTCAGCATAAAGTGACTGGCTAACATGACTGGAAAGGAAATTTAACAGAAAGTTTTCAGGGGACTCAGAACATTAGCGACAACAACCACAAGGCCAAGTTCGTGTGGAGGAGAGAAGCAGGGATGCTCTGAAGGTCAAGGTGCCGATGTCGCTGAATGTTCTCACAAACGCCGCCACAGGGACGCCTGGACTCCAAACGCTTTTTTTTTCTTTTTCTGTCCATTAATCATGTGCAGCACCTCTAAATACAATCTTTCACTTAGATTTCAACAATAGGAGAAGCACGATTCTTTAAAAAGAAATTAAATGTTGACACCTACACGGTGGAGCTCAGCGCTGAGTTAAGGAAACAAAGCCACTCCAGGAAACAGCAAACAGCTGCTAAAATTAGATTTAATTATTTTTTAGGTTTGCTGAATAACTGAGGTAATAATGGATTTAAGGATTTAAAGTAGAAGACAGAAATAATGTCAGTATCTAAAATGGCATAAGAGGCACAATTTTTATTTTTAATTGACAAGTAAAAATTATATACACTGATAATGTACAACATGATTGAACATGTCTATATTGTGCAATGACTAAATCTAATTAGCATCTTTATTATGTCACATATTAATTTTTGTGGTGAGAACATTTAAAATATATTCTTAGCAATTATAAAACAGCAAAACTTTATACAACCCAGACCATAAAATTCTAGACATGTTACTCTATAAAAGTGAAAACTCCTTTTGATATTTAAATTTACTATTTATTTACTTACAACATAGCAATTTAACATTTTCAAGAATTTTTCTCTGAGTAAAATATTTTGAAATTCTTTTTTTTTTCCTTTACTTCAGTGGAGAAGCACTGATAACCCAAGGAGAAGTGCTAATGGAATAAATAAACTTGATACAAGAAAATATCACATTGTAGGAACTTCTCAGAAAAGCAGCTAGTCAGTAGGGTAGGATGCACTGGAGTTACTCTCGCATGATATGTGTACTGAACACGGTGATTTCTGTTTCTGTGATTTTGCATGGGTTTTCAAATATAACTGCACAATTACACGCTGTCCACCCAAGACGGATGTTTAATCTTTAGACAATTTGCACATATCATGTCCCATTGGTTTTGGTCTCTGCTAATAGCAGTTACAGCGTTGTGTTGGTTTGGCTAATCTTAATACAGAGATTGTAAGATTACACCTGGCTAAATATCACTCATGGAAGGAAAACTCAGTCTTTCTCCACTCTGTTATACCATCCTCTTCCCAACAGGCAATTGCTTAGTGCAATACAATATTCTATGTTACTTTGCATTCTGCCATGAAATTGTGCCTAGGATCCAAATTGTGGTAGATTACCTAATGGTCAACTTGTAACACCCAGCTGAACTGAATTAGTGTGGTTCTGGGTGTGGAGGGCCCACCTAAGGATTGTTGCCAACAGCATAAAAGAACAGGAGGGAAAGATGGTGCGCTGTTGATTTTCCTGGAGAGGCTTGTCATGCTGGTTTTCTTGGCATGAACTCAGCTGTTACCATCAGAGGAACTTGGGACCTCGCTGTCACTGAGGATGTCTGCAATTCTATTCCTGGGATCTCGGGTCCTTACTTTTTGAGCATTGCTTCCTGGCTCCAGGGCAGATCCCACAGCCTGCTGGCAAAGATCCTTCATCCTGCTGGCACAGACTTTCTAGCATCCACCACTGACCTTTGGGCCTTCCCAGTACAGATCCCTAATACAGACTTTAATAAGACATTGTCATGGGCTCTATGCCTCCAGCTTGACTCTTGCAGGACATTGCCATGGGCTCTAGGTATTCAGCTGGACTCACACAGGGCATTGCCATGGGATCCAGGCCCTCAGCTGGATTATTTGGGTCTTAGTGCACAGACATATCTCTTGTGGTCTTCTACGTTTGACTTTTGGAAGACTATTATAAAATAATTCCATAAATTATATGTCCCACATTAAATCCATTTCCTTGCAAACCCTGAGAACAACACAGAAGCTCTAAATTTTCCCCATGAACAACCCAACTGTTACTGAAGGTTACAGGTCAGTTTCTCTGGAACACTTCCCCAGAGACAGAGTTAGAGGACTGAATGTCTACGAGGAAACTCCCTGAGGGTTGAGCTGTGGGAATGGGAAATGAATGAAGTAGAAAAGCACAAAGGGCTGGGCATGGTGGCGCATACTTGTAATCCTAGGCACTTGTAAGGCTGAGGCAGGGGGATCCTTGCAAGTTTGGGATAAGCCTGGGCTACAAAGTGAGCTCAAGACCAATCTGAACTGCATAGCAAGACTGTCTCAAAAGGACAAAAGAAAAACAGAATAACAACACACCAAAAAAAAAAAAAAAAGCACAAAGGAAGAGAGAACTTCAGAGAAAGTCTATCAGCCTCATCAGTTCCTAGGATACCCATAGCCAAAATGACCCCTCAGAGTCGTCCTGACTGGACAAAACAATGTGCCTTCATCACCCTGACTCTACAGATCATGGACGGGAACTGACCCTGGAAAGATACCTTTAGCTAGTGACTGTGTGCTGCAGCCTCTGAAGCAGCTATTTCTGCCTTGAAGGCTCACAGTACTAGCCATTCAGAGTACCTAGCAGCACTGGGATCTAGCTCTGTGTACGTGTACAGGAAATAGCATCTTCTAGAATCTAGCAAGCCTGGTTTCCTAGGAGAGACATAGAAGATGAAGGTTTCTAGATAGAACTTGCTGCTTGTTTCATCCCCAGTAGTGACTCTTATCTTCCTCCCCCTCCAGTGCTGGGATCCCTTGGTGCTCAGCTACCACATCAGCAGATCCAAGAGATTTATTGGGTGGATGACCCAAACTCCCACTCCAGCAGGGATGGGAATCCCAAGTCAGCCTACTGCCCTTAAGCTGGAGGGGCTGTCACTGACCATTTACAGTAAAACTTGGACTAGAGTGCATTCATTTATTTATAATACCATAACAGAATACCACAGACTACCCTATATAAATAAGAGACGTATTTTCTCACAGTAGTGCAGAACAAGGTCAGGTAAATTTGGCTCGTCCTGAGGCTTTCGTTCCTGGCTTTCAGGCTGTCACCTCCTCTGCGTCTTCCCCATGGCTTCTGCACTGTGTATGTGCTGTGGAGAGAGCAGGTTGTGGTCTCTCTCTGTCATTATATATGGACATCACTCTTACTGGATTAAGGATTCTTAATTCCCAGAATGTGTAAATGTTACCTTGTGAGGACAATATGCTGCAGATATAATTAAGTGACATATCTCGATGTGGACAGATTATTCTAAGTTATATGGCTGGACATTAAATACAATCATGAGCATCATTATAAGAGAGAGGAAGGAGATTAAACAGAGGAAAAAAGAGGCAATGTGACCATGAGGGCACCAATTGTAGTGATAGGTCACAGGAGGTAGACGCCACCAGAAGCTAGAAGAAGCAAAGAAAAGATTATGGTGACTTTTAGGGAACAAACAGCCACGGATTTTGACTCATTGGTACTGCTTTGGATTTTTGGCCTCCAGAGTTGTGAGAAAAATTTCCTGTTTTTTAGAACTACTAAGTTTATGATAATCTTTTACCACAACCATAGAAAACTAAGACAATTCTTTTTTCCCCTTCCCTGAGACCTGACATTTCATCAGCTGGATTGTAGTATAAATTAAAGTTATAATTATAACCTAGTGACCAAGAGACAAATTTGGACAGTGTTCAATCATCACTTCGTGAAGATTATGTTTCTAAAAGGATGAGTAGGGAGAATTTGGTTCTAAACTCAATGAGAAGTTGGTGGAAATCTAGGCTTCAGGATTTACTAGCTGTTTAACTGTGACAAGCTACATAATCTGACACTCTTCTTATCCATAAACAGGGAATATGATGGTATGTGGCTCAAATACTTGTAAGGAACAAATGACAAAGCACTGAAGTATTTATTCTTGAATGCATTCAAGATGCACTTATGGTAGAAGTTACAAGGTGTTACAGTGTGTGTCTAGATTGCAGACAGCCCCATGTCCCCCCAAAGCCTCATGCACTTTTGGATGGGGTTTTTTCAGAGGGAGTTGAATCTAGAGAGTATGATTGATCCATGGTGCAATGCTGGGATTAAGGGTGCTGATGGAGACCACTATGAAGCAGCACTGAGCAGGACCTAAATTAATCAACTGGCTTTTCATATTCACTTGTGAATCTGTCCAAGGCCTAGGCTCCTTATCTGGAAACGGCAGATTCATAGTAAGTGAATCTCTGTGAGTCTCTGATCTCTACTAAAACCTGTAGAGGTGGATGAAGCCAGAAAGCCTCAAAGGACAAGACAAGATCACAGCCAAAGACACCTGCATCAGACCTCAACTGCATAAAAACTATAGGCTCAGGCATCTCATTCTTCAGTGGATTAATTTAATACCTTGTTTATAGAAGTCTTTGAGTGGTTCCACGCCTCTTGAGTATTCCCCTCCCTTCTTCTCATAACCAAATAAATACTGGTGGCCCAGAGAAGGTCTTGGTCTTAGCCCTGAGAGAATTAAGAATTATGTGAGAGGGCTTTGATCCTCCTGGAGCCCCAAAATCATTCCATTTGTCTCTTTTTACTTAGCCTTCACTGTACACTCATTCAGGAGAGTGCAGACCTGCAATAACTAAGAGATATTATTAATCCCACAGGATGCTGGGATTAAGGGTGGGTGATGGCTGGATCAGTCCACTGATTGGATTGGCACTGCCCCAATCCTGGTAGACTGCATACAATACAAGGGACAGAAGGGCTTGCTTCCTTGGCTTGCTTTTGCTATATCCTGCCTCCATGAACTATTTCTCCTCTGGGATGCCCCCTGCCAAACCATTCTGTCTTGGCCCCATCCAGTTATGGACTGAAACCTCTACAAACTGAGCTAAATAAATTCTTCCCTTTGATTTTGAGTGTTGGATATTTTGCCTTAGCAATGAGAAAAGTAACTAAGACACAAGTGTATTCTTACTTGTGGTAAGAGTTACACTTCCAGAATGGCAGTGCAGGGAGTTCTGTGGACATGGTGTCTAGCAAATTAAGTAATTAATTAATCATAACTGGTTAAAATTAGTTTTAAATAGCAATATTCTTGAGCATATACTAGAAAAGAAGAAACATTTCTTCAAGAAAATCTGCTAAACCTGACAAAGAAGTTCAAAAATCGGTGATATTTTCATGGCAGTGAATTCCCTTCCTCTTGTATGTCCTACATACAGTGTAAAGAAACTCAGACCAAGGTGGTGTGGCCAATAGGATGGGGTCTCCTCTCCTCCAGTTCCTTGTGAAAGAATATACTATCTTGCAGGTTTAGGTGGGCCACCAGCATCTGTTTGTTAGAGAGGCTACATTCCTGGTGGTTTTAGCCATGAGTCAGGTCCCACCCTCTACCCAACCCTAACCCAATACAGCCACTCTACTCCAGGAGTGGCAGGTGTTTTAGTACATTTGGGGTACTATAATAAGATTAGCATGAACTGTATGGATTGCACAACAGATATTTATTTCTCACAGTTCTGAAGCCTGGGAAGTCCAAGGTTAAGACCGTAGCAGATTTGGTGTCTAGTAAGCCTGCCTCCTGGTTCATTGGTGGCCCTCTGCTATAGCAGAAAGAAGTGAAAAAGCCCTGTCAGGGTGTCTTTTAAGCGAGTACTACTTCAATTTACGGAGGCTCTACAAGAACTAATCACCTCTCAGTGGCTTCACTTCCTAATACCACTACACTATGGGTTAAAATGCTCACATATGGATGGGAAGAAGGGAAACACATTCAGTCCCTAAGAACCCTCAGGCCTCCAAGGCCTTCATAGCAGCTCATACATGGAGTGGAGGTCTGACACGAAAGAGAAAAGGAAAAACACAGAGGCTGCCATGTCTGCCCAGGACTGTGCTCCCTGGGCAGTACCGCCATGCTGTCCCCAGCCTTGGAAAGGTGGCTGAGGGACTTTCCTAATGGGTGACGGGAGTCCAGGGCTCTCCCCAAAGAAACAAACTATTTCAGAGTATGAGAAGTTCAGACCTCAGGGTGCTTTCAGGAACAAAGGAGATTTGTATGGAAAGAAACTATAGGAAGACAAATAGTTCCGTGAGGAAAAAATTAAGTAGTAGCAACCCAGTTTCCTGGAAAGAATTGAGTAAGAAGTCGGCTAAGAACTCTTAAGGTCATAACAAAACTCACAAGCTCATAGAAGTATTCAAAAATTGCCTTGTAATGGAGCCCGAGTGATTCTGGAGCAACGTTCTTATGTATAGGACGCTATCAAAGACACAGAGCAATAACATGTTACTGAGTGGAGGCTAAAGCTAAATGTGATGCCCCCCAATGTAGTTAGCTTTATAAGAGAGATGACAGACAGACAGGGAGAAGACACTAAGTAGAATAGAACTCTGCCCACCATCCTCTGGGGTGATGAGATACATGCCCAGTGCCACCCCTCTGAGTAGCTACCTCAGAGGTTTCAAACTGGGAGAAACAGACCTCACTGATATGGTCCACTTAAGTTACTAAACAAATCAACAAGCAAACAATACCAAAGACAGGACCCCAAGACCAGTGAAATAGTACTCAGTATTTTTGTAATACATTACTCAAAAAGGTCCTTTTTGCAACAAAAAAATACAAAATATGCAAAGAAATAGGTGTGACACAGGAAAGAAAGACAGCAGGCAGGAAAAACTGCCTAGGAAAGGAACCAGCTGTCACATTTAACAAGGATTTCAAAGCAATTCTTATAAATATGTTCAAAACCAAAGAAAACCAGGCTTTAACAAGAAAGGTGTGATGACAATATTTCATTAAAAGATGATCAATATATAGAAAGAAATTAAATAAGGAAAAAATCATGCTTTCTTCACATATATAAAGATATAAATATTATAGATATTAAAGCAGATATATAAGCTATGTCATGTATAAATTACTCACCTTATATTGTGAAAATTACATAAGATTATTTAGTTAAAATACACATTTTTTTTTTTTTTGGTCTTTTTGAGACAGGGTCTCACTATGCAATTCAGGCTGGCCTTGAGCT
This sequence comes from Dinomys branickii, assembly GCA_004027595.1. Lineage (NCBI taxonomy): Eukaryota > Metazoa > Chordata > Mammalia > Rodentia > Dinomyidae > Dinomys > Dinomys branickii. The sequence goes on along the minus strand of PVLD010026511.1, from coordinate 52 downwards.
CACTTTGTAGCCCAGGCTGGTCTCAAACTCTCTTTATTTTTTTTACTTTTTT
>PVLD010026510.1:0-22090 GCA_004027595.1 Dinomys branickii | reverse complement strand
TTCATATATATTCCTCTATACATACATACATACATTTTTGTCTTTTTCTTTTCTCCTTTCCTTCGTCCCATCCGTTCTCTGTTTTTGAACAGATTTCCTTCATGACTTTTAGTTTATATTCCCACCCTCGGGTTCTTACACCAGTGATATAATACGTTGCCTGCACATGTATCGCTGATTTATTTCACTTATGAGTACAATTTTAAAAGAAAAGGAATATTTCCTATTTTGACTGAGGTTTCTCTTGATCACCAATAAGGAACCTTGTATTTCATTTCCTGTTCTTTTCTTTTTCTTTTTCTTTTTCTTTTTTTTGTTTTGTTTTGTTTTGAAGACAGGGTCTTCCTATATAATTCAGCCTGGCCTTGAACTCACCATGTAGTGCAAGCTGGCCTCCAGCTCACAAAAATCTTCCTGCCTCAGCCTCCTGAGTGCTGGGATTACAGGTGTGCAGCACCACACCCAGCAGGAACCTATATATTTCAAGACCAAACTATGTGATCCTATCAGCACTTAGTAGGGAAAACTGTGAACATCAAAATATTTAATGTGGACAGACTAGGGAAAGATTATTAACTAGAAAGTAAATTAGGAGGAGGGAGAAATTTACTTCCTCAATCTCCTTCTAACAGGTTTATAGCTGATCCTTTACTTTAGATTTGAATCCTCTCCTGAAAGCCTTGTTCCTAATTTCAGAATTCCTCTCATTTTTTTTTTGTATTCACAGGAAGAGTTTCTTATATAGCACTTAAGACTTTAGTAAGGATACATTCCATTTGCATTCCTGATGCCTAGGATTTCTAGGATTCCTCCAACCCTCTGCACAATTGATTTAACCTAGAAATACCCTAGACATTCCCTAGCCTTTCTGTCACACATATCACAGCTACTCCTTAGCTGAGGCTTAATGAATTCTAGGTGATTGCTAGTTGCCAGGACAAGGGTATTAGTTATCAATGAAAGATCCTTTACGCTTTTCCTCACTGGCAAATTTCAAATGTAGTACTTTAATTTACCATGTCTTTTCTGTTTAAATGTATTTTAGAAATTCTTTAGAGATAAGTCTGATAGCAAGAAACTCTCTTACAATGTCCAGCTTTATCATATATAGGACTTGAAATTTATCATCCTTTCTTTTATCACTGGAAAAAAAATCCCATGGTGCTTCCTTCTGGCCTCCTGAGTTTCAGACAGAACCCCACTGTCACTCATTCGATGTTCCCATATAGGTAACATGTTTTTATGATGTTTTCAAGATTTTATTTCTAATTTCTACAATGTAAGGATGCTATGACTTAGTTGTTTATGATGCAAAGTTGCCGTTTTACTTTGTCAGCCATTGTGTCCCTATCTAGCCTGCCTTTCTCTTTCTATTTCTATTGTTGCCTCTATCACAGTTTCCACGCTGTGTTTATCTTCAGAAAGAGAAAACTCTTTGATATCTTGTTCAAACTAGAGGCTTAATTTATATTTGGATCATCACCTTTTCATGTAGAAAATCCATGGTAAGGAGCTAGAAAGAGTTTGAGAAAAATGAGCAGGACGCTATTACAGTTGTCCACAGAAACTGGGGTGGTAGCAATAGAGGCAGAGAATGATATTTCAGAGATAAATCAAACAAGACTCACGGATGTGTTGATGCTGGGAATCTCTGGCTTGAGTCATTCAATGGATGGCAGGACCACTTAACTATAGAAAGTATCTCCTTATATTCACACTTGGAACAAACTCAGCACAAAAATACATCCCTTTCTGAAACACATACGCTCTCAGCTCCCACTCCTTTCTCTGAAGCAGGGTTACACAATCAGAAGAAAAGCGCATGCTGTCCTATCTACCACTCCTAGACTATCAGGTTCATAATTGGGACCAGGCTAAGGCTCTCCCACTTGCATATAAATTAAGGCTATTAATTAACTGGAGTCCTCAGAGTACACTTGGTTTTCATTATCTTTCACATTAACAACAGGCCAGAAGGGTTCTGCTTTCGCTGGCTGCACTGACTACACAATGGCCTTAAATAACTATCAATGCAAACTCTATTCCACTGCCACTATCTTTCTCAGATTTCCAGTAAAACTTTCCAGAAACTCACTGACCATGGTAAAATGAGATGAATGCTAGTTTCAGTCCAGTCTCCCTCTCCAACCTCCAATATACTGAAACTGAACATCAGCTCTGTGTTTTTACAGTTAATCTTCAAGGGGTTATCAATTAAGCACAGAAGTTGCTAAATAGATAAGAAAGCAAGACTCAATATGGGTAAGAAAGTTGGAGCTTAGTGGAGATTTTGAAGGTGGAGGATAGAACAGGTATTTGAAGTCAAATAGATGAGCACTTGAATCCGTGCTCAACTTCTAGTTCAGCAGTCTTGAGTAAAATGATGTCATGTCCATGAACCTTTGTCTCCTCACATGTAAAATGGGAGAGCTCTCTGAAAGAATTGAGGTAAGTCAAATTAAATCAGGGGTTACAATGCTCTCTACTGTATAAAGGATTACATATTTCTGCTATCATCATTAGTCTCCTTTATGGTGTTTATTCTGTTCTGGTATATGCCTGTAGGTACAGCTGTAGGGGGGCGCTTCTTACCCCCTGCCTATTCTATCTATCTCATGGCTGTGCTCTCTGACCTAGGTTTCAAAGAGGCTCAGACTTGCAGATGACAAAGAGATACTGCTGTAAGGTCCCAGAGGGAATGACTCTGTCCTGTAAAAAGGTACCAAGGTAGCAAGGAAACCTCCCAAATATTTCCACAGGAAGAATGTGCCAGCAGATATGCGCTCAACTCTCTTTGCCCGGTGGACAGATGTGAGTCTGGTCTGATGCCTGCGTCTCTCTCTGAATTTTTTTTTACAAATTTGAAAACCTCTGCCACCTATGAGATTGATCCATTGATAGGATGTTAGCCACCACAATATTTATGGATTCCTTTGGGACAGCTTCCACAACACAAATTTGCAGGCTTCTCAATGAATAGACAGACCCATACTTCACACTCAATCTGATCTTGAGAGTTTTTGTTTGAAATGGAGTCTCCCAGAAGCCACAGGGATAGTCAAGATCACAAAGTTCAGTCTTGGAGTATTCTAACAAGTATTTTAACGGACAAATTTGCTGGCTCAAACATGGAGAGGCCATCTGGCACTCCCATCAGTATCACTGTGTATGAACCCAAAGAACTGACTTTCTGAAGTGTTTCTGGCTCCAGAAGTTGTAGGTACACACAGCAGCAACAACCCATCCACACAGTTTTCCAAAACTGCACTCCCAAGGAGACTCAAAATGTAATTTAGATCCCCAATTCCCACCCTACCGCCAATTCACCATCATAGTCTAGATTCTTTGTCCTTAGTTTAGTTGTAGGTTATCTTCGTGGCTTACTTGGCCTCAAATAGAACTTGCCTAGATACTGGACAGCAACAGAAACCTAATTAATAAATTTTTTTCTAGGATTCTACTTGTGAAAAGGGTCCATTTGTAGAAATTTTCAAAATTTCCATAAGTTGAGTGTGACATAACAGCTATTGAAATTTATAGTATAGGATTCCAGGGGACACTCTCAGTCCCAGATCTCAACGTGTAGCAAAGAAACTACACAAAGGATGAGAACACACAATTTCCACATAAATAAATAAATGAAGAAACACGCAGATAATTTTGATTCCGGTCTTTTCCTCTTCACCCCCCATGACCCTTTGGTAATAGAGTTAGCTGTTAGTCCTTGACACACTGGGAGCCTTTCAGTACATTCCATGTGTGCTTCTCGAGGGTACCTCCAGGCTCCAGTTATTACTGCTTGAGAGAGAGAAGTTTGAAGCTATCATCCAGGATGGATCTTCTGTTGCGCCGTAGCTTTCTTTGCCGATGCTGGTACCAGACCACACCACCAAGAGCAAGAACAACAAGTAGGAGGATAATGCCCACAGCAAGTAAAACAGAAGTTAGCATCTCAGCATATTTTATGGGGATCTGCATGCCCAGCATCTTCAAATTGCCATCTCCAGTGTCTGCTAGGACCACTGCTGAAATGGAGGGGAGAGAAAAAATGGGTACCCAAGAATGGGGAGTACTCTGAAGACTCATCATTTGTAGTCATCTTTTGGAGACACACGTCCATCCAAATAGCCTAAGTTCATATTCTATCACTTACGATTCTTACGATACTAATTTACTTTCCATTTCTTAGCTTCCCATAGAGAAAATTACTGGGATTTATTAAGCAAGCAATTTTGAGGGTTATTCCCCCATTGTAGAACCTTTGTTACAAGTGAAAGATTATTAGCAATGTGTATATGCACATGAAATATGTATGTATGCACATGTAAATCTATACACAATGTATATTTATGTACATATGTGCACACAAGTGCACACCATATGTAAAATATTATTATATATAAAATAATGAGCTGGGGATAGAGCTCAGTGACATAAGCACCTGCCTGGCAAGTGCAAGGTCAACTTCGATTCCCAGTACCAAAAAAAAATTTAATAATAGAATAATGAGCTGCTAAGGTTGAAGGAGATGAAGTCTGAGCCCTACCAACTGAAGCTTGTTTTACCTCTTGCTAACTTCTCTAGGACATACCCTAGGCCTTCGGTAATTGTTCACAAGATACTTGCACAGCTCATTAAGACTTCTCCAAATGCAGCCAATGTCTCCCAGCGTAAACAGATATTCTTTAATGTCCTTTTTCACTAGCGTACATTTTTTAAAACTTCCTAGTTAGGTTGCAAATGAAATGGAGAATGAAAGCACAATTTGGACCAAGAACAAGAATCGGTTTTCTTGAATGGCAGAAAAATTAGTTCCAATGGTTCAACTGTTTTGTATTCCACAGGTGAAGGGGAAAGAGAAAAGAATAAAAATAACTGTTGAAAACCACCTGACCTTTGTTAACATTTTCTCTGTAGGAATCCCTGTCTGTGCTACAACTTTCCCATGCTTAACCCAGCAGGTCTTAAGAGTTTTCTTCTGCCTCACAACATTTGGGAAGAGACTAAGATAACAGCCTCTAACTGGGGATGAGGCTGTTCTCCCCGACTACAGAGGCTCGGAGTGGAAGCCAGAGAAAATAATTGTGCTGGGAAAAGCCTAACCTTGGTTCCCCAGCATCTGAAGCCTTATAGAAACCTGAGGACACTAGCATCATTGTGTCCAGCTACTATTCATGTGAGTTCCATTCGCTAATGGCACCACCCAAGCATATATATATACACACACACACACTTCACATGCAACTTCCCGGTCTGTACCTACCTTTCCCAGTCTCTTTGGTGATGGTAGTGACAGTGGTTAAGTATTCTGGTGGAAAAAGACAAGACGTTATTCCAGTTATTTTTCCTACCAACCAATTATTGGTATTTCCTACCAATAATATTTAAAAGGATATTAAAGAACTCTACAGGTTCCCTGTGGCATTGGTTGGTGGAATTTCTTTTTGGTATAGAGAAAGCAAAAATCAAGATGAAATTACCTACTTCATAATCAAAGTCCATATTGGCATGTTCATCTGACTTTTACTAAGGACACAGAATATGGACAAAAGCACAGGCTCAGGAGGCTAAAACATAACCTCTCTGCCATTATTTACGTGTTTCTTGGTACCTCCTTTATCACCACTATTGCTTTTTTCCCTAATGTCCCCAACTGTTCTTTCAAGAAGCCTCTGAGCCTTGTTAAACCTACTCTGTACATCGTATCTCTTAGAATACTTTTTTCTCTCTTGATTTAATGAGACTGAGCCCTCTCTCAGGTCTGTGTCTCATTTACAGTCTCACAATATCTTGTTATGCTCCTTTTAGTGAAGCTCCATCTCTTTTGCAGCTCGTATCATCTGACTACAAAAGCCAAAAGCGCTTCTTGCTATTGTTACCTACTAGCTCCCTTCACACTTCGTTTATTCAGTCTTTCACAACTAGCTCAGTCTTCCACAGTTCCCACCAGGAGTACTGACCCATCCAACACTCAAGCCTCATAGTGTCTGGACCTCTTAACTCTTGCACATCGCTCCAGTTCTACCCATCACTCCCATTACCACATTGGACTGCTTATCCTGTATTGCTCCACCTCCCAAATAAAAAAGCTAACAATAACTTCCTATATTTTCTGTGCTATTATTCTATTAGTTTTTATTTGGTGCTCATTAAATCTCTAGTTGCTGAAACTTTCTACTTGTCCTGAAACTATCAGCTTCATCATGTCTTTTCTTTCTTTTCTGAAGAGGTCAGACTCCATGGTCTCTCACTTCAATTACTAACTTACCAAGAACATTTCAATCATTTACTGAATCCACAGTAATTGGACTTGCCCTGTATTTTGTCTGAGATGCTAAATGCTGCCAGAGAAAAATCTTGAAATCAGAAAGATTAAGTCCAATTTCAATTAAATCTTCAGCACTGCCTGGCAATAGTTACTTTATTTTGCACCCCCTAGAGTGTTTGTTATAAACTTTTGCCCACTTTCTTCAAGTCCTTTACCCTACTTCACTCTCAGAAGGTGACTCTGTGCTTCATCACAGAGAAAATAGAGATCAGGAAGTAAATACTCTCTACCTGCCTCTCACCATGCACCCCTACACCTACACAATGATCCTTAGCTTTTCTGTGTTCTTTCTTCTTACAGGAGAAGAATGGATTTCCTCTAGTCTTGCACTAATCTAATTTTAGCTCTGGTTTTCATCCCTGTTGCCTCATGAGAAACTGTGGTCCAACAATTAGGACCTTTTTCCCTATGTCTTTAATTCTACTTTCTGATTGTCCTGTTTACCCATATGGAGTTACAGCCCTATGAAATTAAACTACAGCGAGATTTGAGAAAACAGACAAAAGATTTTTTTGTCTTTTTGAGACATGGTCTCACTGTGCAGTTCAGGCTGGCCTTTAGCTCACCTTGTAGCCCAGGCTGGTCTCGAACTTGCAATGATCCTCCTGCCTCAGCCTCCCAAGTGCTAGGATTACAGGCCTGTGCCACCAAGCCCAGCCTTAGACTAAGATTTATGGGCTGGCTTGCTGTCACAGGGGTATTTGAGCTGCCTTTATTCATGAAAGTGCTTCATTGATATGTACTGGAAATGGTTTCCTATTTTGGATGACTCGTATTTGAGATGGCTCATTATAACATATGAACACAGCCTGTTGTCCTAAATCTATAACATGCTGATGACATCAATTTTGTTCTATGAACATATAGAATGCCACATCTGCATATTAGGGGATAATACTAGACTAGTAAGCGGAATTCAAATTGTAGCATTGTGAGTTGCCAGAGAACAAAACTCTTAATGATACCAAAAATCAGGTTCAGTCATTGCTCCCGCTCCCTCATAATAAGTGCATTTGTATTCTCTGCCCTGATTTGTGAAGTCTATTTGAGAAAACAAATACATTTTCTCACTCTCTAGTCCTTGTAATAAAGTCAGTGTTTGACAACCCTAGAAATTTAATTCAGTAACACCTTTTTCCAAGCAGCATGGAAGTTTAACAAGCACAGGAGGAATGAAAAACACAACTTTCTCTGGACTCGAAAAACTCCTACAGGGCTTCTTGGAAAAGAAATACTTCTGGGAGCTAGACTTACATCAAGAGGATCAAGAAGTAAAATACTTAACCATTTACACTCCAACGACATAAAGACCAACTCAGCCTACCTTCCTACATACTTGGTGCAGAATAAAGGTTAACTGGTATAGAAACTTCCCAGTTATTACTCTTCTCTATAAAAATTTTAAGAAAAACGTTTCTTCCACTTTTGGTTGCACTCAGTCTGGGACAAGTAGTAACTGAAAGCTAGTATCTTTTTCTAGCCTTTGATGGGATAGACACAATTGCTTTTTAAAACCTTTACTAAATGCATCAGTTAACAGGTAGCCATTGGAATTATTTTTCTTTTCTGCAAAAAAGGACTCACTAGGGACTGTGGGTGCAACTCAGTGGTATAGTGTGTTTAGCATTTCCATAGACTTGAGTTTCATCCTTAGCCCCCCAAAAAAGACTCCTTAAAACATTCTTTCTGTGCTCCCATTATGCTCTGAATAGTACATTTGTATGTAACTTAAATTTATTTCAAAGGGTACAAACTCGCACTAGGCATTGAGCCCAACCAGTTTCAGGCTAGGTCAGACCATATGAGCTCAACAGGTATTAAAATAAATGGGAGAAATGCATGCTTCAGAGCAGCAATAGAAAATGAGAAATATTGTTAGAGAGAATTCCCAGAGGGGGCTATTTCTCTATATTAGTATGTAGTTCTTCATGGATCAGGAGAGGTATAAGAAGCTTCTTGGTATTATTTGGTTTCTATAGGCTAGATAAAGATGACCTATCTCAGGGAGCTAGGTCTTACCTTTCTGGGATAAGACAGTAAAGAGAGTCTCCATTCCAGCATGGACATGGTCAGCCACATGGCAGTGTATTAGCCATGTCCCAGAGTTGCTGACCACCATCTCCACAACCTCAAAGGTCCCTGGAAACAGATCCACCACATCTGCCCGGTAGCTCTGTCCATTCTGCGAGATAGATTGAGAGAAGAGTAGAGGAAGTGAAGCACATAGTGACCATCTTATACCTTTACAGTAACTGAAAGTCTATCCTGTTCACACTAGGGACATGTGATTCCCAGACCAGACGGCATGTTTGAACATCTACTCTTTCATTTCTTCCAAAACCTAGCCACATGAATTAAATCAATGGATGACTCCTAATTTTTCTTAAAGTCTTTTTGAAGTAAAAGACATTCTAGATTCCTTTAGGTGGCTAAAAGTTAGTATCTCTGTATCTTTCCTTTTCTTTTTTTAATCTTTTCACATGCTGAAATTCGGAGGATTTGACTGAAGATTTTAACTGTAAGAAGGAACACATATTTCTTTTAGAAATCAATTGAGTTTAGTTCTTCCTCTTTGCCACTACCTTTCTCACCACTCCTACATCTGTAAGCCTCTATCAATACCTTCAACTCTGCTCTTTTCTTAAAGCTAAATGTTCTTTAAAATCTACCTATTGTTCCATGTAGTTCCTTGAATTGAAATTCTTCTTACAGTGGACTATCAGAGATTCTCTGATGTAAAATTTCTTGGTATTGGGATCACTGCTCATTGAGTCTCAAGTCCTTGACTGAGACCCAGTGATACTGATTCCTTTAATCTCCTTATCCTATTAATGAGCCATTCTCATCCATCAGAAGAGAAAGCTAAGGCTGAGTGGGAAGGGACTGACCTTGGTACACATATCCAGGCTAGAATTCCCAAGTCAATTCTCCATATAGTAGACAGGTACTCTTATTCTTTGCTATTCCTTTCTTCTTCAATGGTCCTTTAATCAACCCTAAGGAGCTCAAACCTCTTTCCAGCTTACCTGATAGAGAAAGCTTTCTGCATGGAAATGGACAGTGTGAAGATCGACCTCTTGGCCCAAGCCCAGCATATACCAAGCCACTCGTTCTCCTTGGTACATGGTAAGACCCTTGAGGTTGGCATAGAGCTTCCCATTTATTGCTGTGAAAGAAGAAAATGTCTCTTGCATCTCTCCCTTAGATTTACCTTTGCAACTGCCCTACACCTGGTCCCCAACATCTCTGATGATAGCAACAGGCTCCTAACTTAGCTCATCCCTATTCCATGTATCTTCCTCCAATTTATCTTCTACATTAGTGTTACCAGAGTTATCCCTTTAAATAAGTAATTTGACCACGTTATTCTGCTGCTTAAAATAGTTCCATAGCTCCCTCCTTCCCCAAGGAGCAAGTGCGTGATTCTATAGCTCAGCCAATGAGGTCCTTCAAAATATAGTCCCAAATCACTTTCCCAGACCTACCTTCCACTACCCAACACATGTATTCTAATTAGAATTGTTTCTCGACTATCTCCCAAATAGTGTATACATATTATTTGTGTCCTTTTGTGTTTAAATTTCCTGCTAGAAATCCTGCCTCTTTCTTCCATCTTTTCAAAACCTAGTCAAATCCTCCCCAACCCCCAAAAACATTCCTATCTCCTCTCTTTTCTCCATATCCATAATTTCTTACAGCTGTCTGCACCTCTAAAGTCCTCCAGGACTATTCGGCCCATAAATCATTAGAACATAACAAAAACGGCCGTTTAAGTTTAGCTGTCTTTTAAAATATGGAAGTTCATATGCCCAAATAAGCAGAAAATAAATGTATACACTGCAGTAGTATAGATTCCTTATATTTTTTCGGAATAATCAACAGATACCTCACCCTACAATCAATGTTTTGTAAAACAGTCATGTGATTAATGTTATTAATGTATAGACCTCACCATCTTTCTTTTCCCAGAATGCATCCTGTGTTCCAAAGACACCAAAATACTTATTGCTGTTTTAATTCATTGAGGCGACTTGAGCCAGAACAATTTCTTTCCACTAGTTATGTACTCACAAGGGAAGGTAAAGTCTACTTTATTCCTCAAGAGTGGAAGTAATGTAAGGTACATTTATAGTCCTCTCTTTCACTATTCCCATTTAATTGTGAATTTGGCAGAAGAAACAACATGCTCCGCTCAGCCCCTTCTGGATCTTTTCCCGTTCTGATAAGTCTGTTCAGAGAGTTGAGTGCAAATTGACTTACTACTTCATTGTGAGTAAGACTGTTTGTGTCAAAGGGAAAGACATTGTCCATCTAAGTCAATGACAAAGTAGAAAATGCATTAGAAAGGAGTATGAACAAGCACATTTAGTTGTAGAACTGAATCCAGCTTTTCAATTAGTCTTCCCAGTGATAAAACACACATTTGATCATAAGTATCTCTGAATTTAAGAATCAAGAAGAAAAGGGAAGAATGTTATTTATTTGCCTCTTACACCCTCAAAACTACTTATTTTTAAATGTCTAGTGGCGGCACTCAAGAAGTCCTCAAAAATAACCTTTAGGGCGGATACAGTAGGTGGACTAAAACTGGAAAAGTTTGGATGAATGGATGCATAAACAAAAAAATGAATGTGGGCATTAGTCAAACTCCTGCATTAGAAGGACCTAACTGTGCCCTCATTCCATTTTGTCCATTTATTTCTCTCATTTGACAGAAACTAGAAAGTGCACTTTGTGAATCATCTGTTCTAACATGAATCACTCATCTCTCCATCAAGTTGAAGTAGCTGAAATCTGTGGGACTTCTGAGTTCCATTAGAGGCATTATCAAAGATGTACCTCATTCTCAGATCAAAGAAATTTTGAACTAGAAGGGGTTTTGAGAGATCACTTCATACGTACCACTGCACTTAAGCTCTCCCTCTTATTTGAGACTTTCTCTTCTTTTAGAAAAGCTACCCAGATAACTAGACCAAAGGGAAGTTTTGATGCACAATTTCCACCTAAATCTTTTCAAGAATCAATATATTCTTCCTTATATCTGGCATAAAGTCAGTATGCTACTTCATGAGGGTCTCTTCTGCAATTATTCATTTGTATGTTTTTTTGGTTTGATTTTGTTTTTTCTTGCTGCTAGAGAGTTAACCCAGGACCTTGCATATGCTTGCCAACTGCTCTACCACTGTGCTATGGTCCAGCCCCAATTATTTCAATTATAAATTGAAATTTCATTTTAAAAACAGACAAGCTGTTGAGAAAGCAGATCCCATATTCAGAATGGTAACGAAGTAACATGCGAGACTTAAGAAACATGCGAGATTAAGGAGGGAACACCACCCTCCTTAAACTCAGAATTTTAAAACCATAAATGTCCCTTTGCCTTCTCGAATATATCAAAAATTTGTCTGTATTGTCATCACAATATTGCAGAGTTAGCATACTATTTAGCACCTAATCTAATCTGGACCACATATCTGCTTTGTGTTTCTAAATGTACAATAATAAAGATATTTCCAATTCATCTTCCTTTTGACTCCAGCCTTCCCATCATTTCCAGAATTATGTTCCCTTAGGTAGTAATGGATCTATCAGATGCCCTCATGCAACCAACCAGTGAAGACTTTTTTGAAAAAGGGGTACTTCCTTTTTCTACATACCATGCATTTTATTGCTCTCCAAGAAAGTCTCACTCTGTAGATTAACATAGCCTGGCTCTTGGGTCCCGTAGGTTGCCATATTCTCCTCTAGATACCAAGATTGATTCTCATCAAATATCAAAAACAACAAGGCAAATTCCCGATCCACGTCACTTCGTTCTCCATGGGGCTCCAGGATGTCCTTTCGGCAGACAGCCAAGGGCCCTACTAGGCCACTGTACAGGTCCTGAAGAAAGAGAGAAAGATGGCTTATTCCTGGTCGGCAGTGCTCTACAAGGAATCAGATCAATGTGCCCCTCAGCACCTCATCATTCTGTCTTACATTTATAAGCACCCCCTAGTATTGTTATGTTATTTGAGTCAATTCTCACAATCATTTGGGGCATAGATAAGATGTCCTACCTAATCTATGCTTTAGCTATGCTAGCTATTCATTTATCTTCAAACTCACCATACATTCCCACAACCTAATGCTTTTCCATGCTGTTCTCTCTGCCTACAAAGCCTTCCTTGCTTCTACATCCCATATCTAATGGCTTTCAAGGCCGAGTACAAGTAGCTTCCATTGTGATAACTTCTTGACTTTCCTCTTGCTCAACTAGTCCATCTGTTTTGAAAGAGGAAATGAATCTAAACATTTGTATACTTCCAAGCACCAAGTAAAATGTCCAAGACATAGTAGACAATAAATTACTGCTGAAAGAATTGAGGTAAAAAGAGGAATCACGATATATTATGTATAGAAACAAATTTTCTGTGATAAATGTAATCATGATGTATATCAAAATTGTACCAATAAAATTAAAAATTAAAATAAAACAAAGGTTATGAATTAATCTCTTGCTCTAGCAAAAACATTGCTAATGGCTTACTATAGGCTACATAGATAAACTCATTTTCCAGAAGAGGAAGCAGAGGCAGACTGCCTTTGTAAAAGTTATTCCAAAGGAAGGTTAGAGCCAAACTAACTAGAACCCCAATCTTGTGACAATCATTCCCAAGTTTTAAGAATGATAGTATATTATCCTATGGAACTCAAAAAGAATAGATAAAGAAGAAAATTTTCAGGAGAAATATTTGGTGCTATGCATTCCCTTCCTTCTTCTTCTAGACTACTGAAATGAGCCTAGCACTTGGCATATGATCCCCAAACCCTAGCCTCTAGTATCTTAAGCCTGGGCTTCTTACTACACTTCTTTGCTAGGTTAACTGGTCAGACAGTTTGTCCATTTCTGAGACCCACCTCCAGACAGCCAATCTTTTCTTTACCTTGATGGGATCTACAGCAGAATAATAGATCCAGGAAACACAGGCAGAGTCGTTTGGTCCGGGGCCAGACCTCTCGGGAATTTTCCACTGATAAGTGAGCACCTCACCTAGGAAGGGCAAGAAAGGAGCTCAAGGTGAACCAGATCAGAAATTTCTCTCAACACCCAGGTATCCCCAAAATGTTATGGGTGAATAGCACCAGCACCTTTACAACTTTTCACTTCCACCATTTCCACGTCAGTCTCCATTTTATTTTTTGAATTTTTGAAAAAAGAATTCCTCCAGGGACATTCTCAATACTCCTGTTCTCACTTTTAAAGGTTCAGGATCAATCTTTTAGTAAAAAAGATCTGCTATTAATGTGCTCCTTTTTTAACTGTTCTGATCTGTTTTCCTGCTCCTCCCTAGTAAAAACAACTGTTTTTTCTCCTTTCTTTTCTTTCCAGACTCTCTCTATAAAAGCTTTCAAGTACTTTTATGACATAAACTGTGATCTATACATTGACATATCTTAAATAGTTACTTCTACCCAGGCCTCCCTTTTTACTACACTGCAATCCTATTTTTTCAATTAGATAATAGGCATCATTTCAAGCTTGTCCTCTCAGAAGCTAAAAAACTGAAACTGTTGCATTAGGAGTGTAATTCAATGGCTTAGCATTTGATTAGTATATGTGAGGCCCTGGGTTCAATCACCAGCACCAAAAAGAAGACAGAAAGAAAACAAATCTTGAAACTGTTAGGAACTCACCTCCCTCTAAAAAACATTTGTTTTCAAACCACACATCCACCGTATACAGATAACATCATCACTGTCCTAGTTACTCAGATTCAAAACTTCAATCATTTTTGCCTCCTTACGTTCATCCATTCAACAAGGAACACAAGAGTAGGTCTTACTGATTTTACCTCTATAGTAGATCTTATAACCATCCTGAACTACTTTTAACTGCCAACATTCTTACCCTAGTTTACACTGTTTTCTCACCTAAACTACTACAAGATCACCTACCAAATTTGTCTCCCACCAGCCTTGGCCTCTCTAATCCAGCTTCCAGCCGTATTCATCTTTTAGTACATCGTATTGATGTATGTACCAAATTATCAAACTGTAACATATATATATCTACATATATATGCAAATAAAATAATAAACAAGTAAAATATAATATTACCCATAAATAAATAAAGAATTCAATCTTTTTTACTCTATTTACATAATTTTATCACCACCACCATGGTCCATTTTTCATGTTATCACCACCAAAACAAACCTCTATAATTCTGTCGCTCTATAATCTATCCACTACATTAAGGAAACAATTCAGCTATTTTCTGTCTCATCCTGAACATTTTATACCAATTGGATTATACAGTATATTGGTTTTGTTACTAGATACATTTTGAATAATGTTTTCATGGTCAATCAGTAATCAATTGGATTTATTGCCAAATATCCCATTTTATGGATCTACTATATTTTTATTCATGAATCCACCAGTGGCTGAACACTTAGAACATTTCTACTATTTGGCTATTATAAATAACACTGTTATCTTTTTTTTTTTTTTTTTGGCGGTACTGGGGATCGAACTCAGGACCCTGCGCTTGCTAGGCAAGCGCTTATTCCACTGAGCTATATCCCCAGCCCCAATAACACTGTTATCAAGGACTAGAAATGTACCTTAGTGGCACATACAGTGCTTCTCTACTATGTGCAGTGCCCTCCATAAGATCCCCAACACAGCAAAAAATACTACTATCAAGATATTTGTGTAAATAAATGTTATGACTTTATTTCTCTTGAGTGTATACCTTGGGGTGGAATTTACTGGCTTATATAGGAACTCGGTTTAACCATTCAATGAACAATCAAATTGCTTTCCAAATTAGGTGCATCATTTTGCATCCCCACAGACAGCACTATAAGGGTTTCCATTTCTCAACTCTCTTGTCAAAACTGTTTTCCTAATTTTATCTTACCCATCTTAGCAAATAAGAAATAGTACCTCATTGCAATTTTTATTTGGTTTTGTCTTGATGGCTAATGATATTGATCACCTTCTTTTGTTCTTACTGGCCATTTAAAATATCTTCTCTGGAAAAATATCTGTTCAAATTCTTTGTGAGGTTGCTTCTGATTAACATAGGTCCATTTAAGCTTAGCCTTATATACCCAACAGAAACAGAAAATTATAACATATATATATACATATATATGTGTGTATATATATATATATATATACACACACACACACACATATATACACACACACACACACACAATAGTATAGTAATAAAGCCTAGATAAAGAAATGGGGCTCCAATCACTGACTTCTGCCAACAGTTTCGAGCTACACCTATAGCTGACCACTGTTTTAGTTCAGTGAGGCTAGAAAGCTATAGTGGAAGCTATGAAAGGTCAGCAAGCATCTTTAAATTCATTAGCTAAAATTGCCCTTCAAAACCACCAAACTCTCCATCTTACAGCTAAAACTAGAGGAACCTGTGACAAAGAAATATAAGACTTAGAGATAACCTCCATCAGTAGAGGAGTCTAAAAGCCAGCTGGTTACAATCACTATTCCAGTCCCTTCAAAGAATTGTTGGGACATAGTTTTCTCCCCAACCTGCCTTTCATTCTAGCGCTCATGATTTGATTGTACATACTTTAATTTCTTAGATTTTTTTTATTTTCATCTAGAAGGTGTCACACTCCAAGTGATCATGCAGACAGAACCAGTGACAAATGCGACAGACTCCCTTTTACCAGTATCCACTGGATCAATCTTGTAAAGAAAGCCCATAACTGGTGAAGTACAAGTGACTTCTACCCGTGGCCCATTACATTAGCCCTCTGAGGGCTGACCCTGACTGCAGTCTCCCCTGTACCAACCCTTCTCAGCTCAAAGTGGCTAGATTGAAACTTCACCACAGTTAGGGATAGCTCTCCAAAGGGGGCATATTAGAGGCACCTAAGTTAGATAGACATTAATATACAGTCAAGAGAGATTGGGTTCTCAAGGAAGTCAACAGAAAAAAGACATCAGAATTATGGCTGAAGGTGTATCTGAAGAGTAGGCCTCCAAATGAATGACTTTTGGGACCCCTTCTATCCTTCAGGTGCTATCTCTCAATAAAACTTTCCTATTGTTAACCTCTGTTATTCCTTAGAATTCATTCTTTGATTTTAGAGGACACAAATTAAGCTTATCTGACAGCTAGAAGGTTGGGAGCTCAATTTTTCCTATATCAATAATGCCAGTACAAAATACCAGAACTTATGAAGCACAGTGAAAGTCATCTCTACAAGATAATAGTTTGAATGCCCATATCAGAAAAAAAGCCATCCTAAATAAATAAGCTAATGATACACCACAAGATCCTAGAAAAACAAGAATAATCCAAATCTAAAACTAGTATGAAGAAGGGAATTATAAAGATCAGAGCAGAAATTAATGCATTTCAGTATAAAAATTATAATTAATGAGTCTAAAATCTGATTATTTGAAAGAATAAACAAAATTGATAAACCTTTAGCCAAATTTCCCAAAAAAGGAAGGAAAAGACCCATATCAATGCAATCACAAATAAAAACAATAAAATTACAATGGACACCATGAAAATCCAGATGATTGTAAGTAACAATTTTGACAACATGTACTCAAATATAATGGAGAATTTAGAAGGAAAGAACAAAGTTTGGACACATATGAATGACTGAACCTGCACAAAGAAAATATAGAAGCTTTGAATAATCCAATAACAAAATAAATTTGAGGCAATAATAAATCATTTATTCCCCCAAAAAACACAGAACCCAATGGATTCACACTAGAATGCTGTACGAACTTCAGGGAGATCTAATGCATATAACTTTCAGACTCTTCAATGAAATTGTAAAAGAAGTACTTCCAACTCATTTATGGAAGCTAGCATCACCCTGATGCTAAAATCAGAAAAGGATTTAACCAAGCCAAACAAAATAAAACAAAGTAGGCCAGTCTCTGTAATGAACACACATGCAATTGATATCTTCAACAAATCACTGACAAATAGAATGCAGCCACTCATTTAAAAAATCATACATCATGACCAAGTTGCCTTCATCCCTAGCATGAAAGAATGGTTCAACATACGTAAACCAGTGAATTTAATATACCCTATAAACAGAAGCAAGGACAAAAATCACGTGATCTTCTTAATAACCCATGAAAGAGTATTTGATAAAACCCAGCATCCATCCTTAATGAAAACCCTGAAGAAACTAGGCATAAAAGGACTTTATTTTACTCTGGTAAAAACTATTTATGACAAGACCATTGCCAATATCATATTAAATGAAGGAAAACTAAAAGTGTTTCCTCTAAGATCAGCAATAAAAAAGGTGTACACTCTCACCATTTCTGTTCAAAGCAGAACTAGAGCAGTTAGGCAAAATGGAAATTAAAAGGATACATACAGGAAGGGTAGATGTCATATTATCCATACTTGCAGAGGGCATGATTCTTGTCTTAAAAGACCCAAAAATTCCACAAAAATATTCCTAGAACTAATAAAAATTCAGCACAGTACCAGAATACAAAATCAACACACAAAATTTAATACAATTCTTATATACCAATAATGAATCCAATGAGAAAGAAATCAAGAAAACAGCACCATTTACAATAGCTTCAAAAAATTAAATAACCTAGAAATTAACCAATCAAAAGAAATAAAAGACTTTGACAGTGAAAACTATAGTACTCTGGAAAAGGAAATCAGAAGACATCATAAAATGGAAATAAATCCCCTGTTCCTGGATAAACAGAACCAATTTTGTCAAAATGGCTATATTACCAAAACAGATATGTTTACTGCAATGCCACTAAAATGCCAACCACATTGTTTATAGAAGTAGAAAAATAAAATAAGAAAAAAAATTATTTGGATCCAGAAGAGACCCAGAATACAAAAGCAGTCCCTGGCAACAAGAGCAAAGCAGCAGGTATTGCAATCCCACGTTTGAAGTTATATTACAAGGCTACAATGATAAAATCAGTATGCTACTGGCAGAAAACAGACATGAGGATCAAGAGAAGAGAGTCCAGGATGCAGACAAAACTCCAGGAACAGTCAGCCATCTAGTCTTTGACAAAAGGGCAAAAAAACACACTATTCAGAAAGGATAGGTTCTTTAGCAAATGGTGCTCAGACAACTGGCTAAACATAGGCAGAAGATATATGCTAGGGCCATATGTATCACTATGTACTGAAATAAAAACAAAATGGATCAGAAATAAAATGTTAAAACAAAAACACTTAATCTTCTGGGAGATAAGACAGGTAAAACTCTTTCTGAACATAAATTCAATTGCAAAAGAAATAGTACCAAGAATCAGCAAATGGGATCATATCAAAATTGTCAATGCTTCAATTTTTTTGACCAATTTTGCATGCTTATGTCTGGTAATCTGAATAACTAATTTGAAGACAACAGTATGAAATATAACAATCATTGGTGAACTCCTCCCATCTTGTCTAGTGAAGCTCTGTATTGCTTCTAATGTTCTCTTTTATTACTTTTTATTCTCTTTAATGGTTTAACCTCGCATTTTTACATCTGGTAATCCAAGCAACTTCACTGAAAATAACAATATGTAATATAACAACCACTGCTAATTCCTATCACTTTGTTTTGAAACCCTGTGTCATTTTTATTATTTTTGCTTTGTTTTACTTTTGTCTATGTTGTTATTTTGTTATTTTTAAAATTCTCTTTAAAATTAAAAAAAATTCTGCACAGTAAAGGAAACAACCAACAAAGTGAAGAGACAACTTAAAGAAGTGGAAAAAATTGTCAGGTATTCCTTGGGCAGAGGGCTAATATGTAGAACATATAAAGAATTCCAGAAATCTAGGCTACCAACAAAAAGACCCAGTCAAAAAAGGAGCAATTGCTATGAATAGACACTTCTCAGAAGAAGTACATAAAGCAAATTAGTACAATGAAAAATGTTCAGCATCTTTGGCCATTAGAGAAATGCAAATTAAAACAACACTGAGATTTCATCTTACTCCAGAAAGAATGGCTACCATCAAGAACTCTAAAACTGCTGGGCAGGCGGAGGCAGGGCAGTGGGTGGTAGGAAGAAACCCTTCTACATTTTTGGTGGGAATATAAATTAATACAACCAATATGGAAATCATTATGGTAATTCTTCAAAAAACCTACAATTAGAAATTCAATTCAAAACAAGATTTCCACTCTATGTATCTTCATGAAAGAGTCCAAGATATCACATTACAGTAATACTTAGACATTTATAGCAGCATAACTCATAATAGTTAAATATTGAAAATGCCCTATGTACCCATCAGCAGATGAATAATAAGGAAAGTGTGTCATATATGCACAATAGAGTACTATTCCTCCATAAAATAGGATAAATTTGAGTCATTTATAGGAAAGTGGATGTACCTTGGACCACAATGCTAACTGAAATCATCAAATACATAGGTTAAATATCAAATGGTTTCTCTTATTTGTGAATCCCAAAGTATAAATAATGTAAAGAGCAAAGTAAAGGATAACAGGAACCTGGAAGGTAGTTCTTTTGCAAATGGGAAGACGTTTTAGAGGGAAAGGGAGAGTAGAGGGAGGAGAGGAGGAAAGGGAGGTAAATAGGATTAAGACAGGACATGTGCATGTACTAATTCCCCACAATGAAGGAATTCATGTTGTATTTCAAACATGTACTAATAATGAAAAGTCAGTGGAGGCCTGGTGTAGTGGTGCACACTTGTAATCATATCTACTCAGGAAACTGATGCAGGCAGATTGAAAGTTCGAGGCCAAGTTGTAAGACTGTCTCAAAATAAAATTTTATAAAATGCTGGTGATGTAGCTTACTAGTAGAACATTTGCAAAGCATATGTGATGCCCTGGGTTCAATATCCAATATTCAGTACTGAAAAAAAAAGGCCAAGAGATAATTATGTGCCTTTATGCACCTATCCTGCCCTCTCGCTTCAATTCCTCAAAGCTTAAGGCAAATCATTATGCTGCCATACAACCAGCTCCAGATATGCAAATGTTTTGACATCCTGATGATATCACTAGAAATTTCCTCTTTTAGTTCATGATACCCCTTATCTGAAACCAGCCCTCTTTCTCCACTTTACTTCTGCCCCTTTTATCTGTCTCCCACAGTAGATTGACTCTTGCACTTTGGAACCTAGCTTTGACAACTGAATGAAAAGAACTGACAATGTCTGATCACCCCTTCACTGAAAGTCCCACACCTCACCTCACTTCTTTTCTTTCTTTTTTGCTGTGAGCTATTTTTTTACTTCATGTGCTCCGATATAAGAAATTAACTATGAAGTTTAAAAACGACCTGCAGTAATGTCAAATGCCCATCCCCTCATCAAGCAAAAGTAGCTAAACCTTGGGAACCTATTAGACACTATGTGTCTAACTTTATGAAAGTAATTTACAGCTGTGGTTTGATTACAGATTGAGAACATGTTGTTAGTATTCTGAGGGATTATAGGCTAATTAAAATGAGTTTCAACACAATTCCCTTCTGGAACTTCCCACACAGGACTGACTTGCAGTCTGCAACAGGACCTTCTAGTTTTATTATCTCAAAATATCTTCTAAAGCCCTGTCCAACTGGCTAGCAGATGTAGATTACCTGGCTGCATAAGAGTGAGAGATAAGGGTGAGGATGCGATTCAAACATTATATTTTTTTCTGTATCTCACACCTCAGACCAGTCTTCTCTTAAAACTGTATTTGATATTCACATGCCACTCACTCCTGGTTCATTCATTAATCTGAGGTGCTTCTTTGGTCCCTTTAGTTTATTCTTCTCTGTGCACTTTTTTCAAAAAATAATAAATAATAACAATTGTTTCTAGAAATATATGTACATAAAATATGAATACATAAAAAGGACATGATCTAGAAGGAAATATACCAAACTAGTGATATGTTACCTTGAGAAGAAAGCTAAGGTTGAGAGGAACACCAAAGTAAATTCTGCTTTTCTACACCTTCTAAATATTTATAAGGAGAATACACTCATGCATTATTTCTAAGTTTTAAAATAAATTTTTAAAACATATACAAATAAAACATGTCCAATACTGAATATATCAGAATCTATAAAAAGCATAAAAAACAATATGAAAGTCACTATAGTCCTGTTAAATCAGAAACCAGTACTCTCAGATTTAACTGCACTGCCATTCACTGCATTAAAAAAGGAAAAAAAAATATATGTATAGATGTGTAAGTCTATTTCGAGATGTGTTGATACATGTGTATGTTTTCTTATTTTACAAATTAGAATCATGTTTTAATATACTTTTAGAGCCTGATTTTTATTGTATTTCATCATTAGAACTTTGCAACAGTACTAAAATGTTTCAAAGACATGATGTTAATGGCTATAAAACTGTATCTTAAGGATTTACCATAATGAATTTGTTTGCTTTTGGGGGCATTTGTGTTGCATCCACATCTTCTATTAGTTAAAATGCTGTAATATATAGCCTTACACATAAATATTTCAATAACTATCTTGAGGTAGAATTAATGAGTTAAAGAAAAGAGAAAATTCTAGTAATCTTGATACATATTCCACTTCCTTTCTGAAACTTTCCACCAATTTACAGTCCCATACATAACATACTACATTCTATTTCCACTGACAGTGACTATGATAAGTTTTTAAAAATTCTTTCCAATTTATCAAAAACATACAAAGATACAATAAACATAAAAGGTGATTTGTTTTGCTTGGAATTTATTATAGAAAAACTCAAAAGGTCCTGTACACTATTT